>JAUTBV010136761.1:10000-11693 GCA_032361325.1 Lepetodrilus fucensis
TGGCTAATCATAAGATATTCAATAACTTTAGAAGATCAATATTACTTCAACACTGGAACGAACAGATTAATTAGGCATAGTTTAAAGGACTGTACTAACAAAACCTACTACAGTACTACTACAGTACTACTACAGTACTACTACAGTACTACTACAGTACTACTACAGTACTACTACAGTACTACTACGGTGCACATATTTGTGCTGTATGGAATTTGTTCTTGTGATGAACCAGTAGAAATGACAACCTACTCTGTATTCTAAATTACAGTCCTTAAATAGTTATACTTTGACTCATTATTTATTAACAGCGAAAGACAGTAGGCCAACGTTCACTCTGTAATTCCTCATCATTTATTAACTAGCTATTGTCTGTGTGTTCTGTTGTCAAACGTTATCATCATAAGTATCCTATTTGTAATGCATATATTTAACATTTAACATATGTTCTTAACAGCGTCTCATAAGCCATGAAGGTGTTATAATTTAAACCAGTTTTAATATTCCCGTTTACGTTTGATAAGTATGTACAATTGTGTGACAGTTATATTTAAACTTTCAAATAATATAATACTAGTAGTGGCATGATGCAACCGTGTTTTCTCGGTATAATAAGACATTTCCCGCGATTTAACCTTTACTAATAAACATGTTTTTTAAGTCTATTTCCACAATGCACTGCAGAAGAGACTTCCATATTTCTTGACAAAAAAAAAATCATTCTTTGATCATAATGACTTCGTGAAATATCATGGTATCTTGTAATACATAACATGAACGTATAACCTGGAGACTATAATGACAACACTGGCCTTTGTCTCGTTATTACTTGAACATAAATGAAAACCACTAGTGAACACAAACTAACATAAATGGTATTTTCAATATCATCATTAAGATGTAAGAATGCATTCATCATAGGTCGCGGCTTCATACCAGTTGGCCGTCCCGAATGCCAATCCGTCTTGCCGTAATGAACTCGTGAGACCAATGGTGCCAAGAAGCATGATGATTGGTTCAGTTAAAGGGACTAACGGCAAATAACGAGATGAATTGACGTCAGAATGAGGAAAAATAGGAACCGGGAAAAAATGAATCTGGGTGTTCTCTATTACGCAACCTTGCACAATCATCCAGTGATTTATTGTTGTGTAACTTATTTTCGTTGTAATCAGATGCTGTGCTTCTCCCGTCCATCCCAGTTATCCCTTTAACATCCATATGTTACATGTAATTGGAAGAACATATATTTTTATTTGTTCTTGTTTCCTTTATATTATCATTAAAATTATAAAAAGGTGGAAGTAGAAACAGTGGAACTAACGATACCTGTTAGGATGAGATGATACATAAATGATAACTTTATATTGCCTAGAACGGCAGCTTGGGCTGTTTGATCCATAGGTGCACACTGATCAATTGACAGGTGTAATAATGTTGCGGTATGAGCACATAGTAGTCCGGGAGCCAAGGGCCAAAAATGAAAATGACCCTACACGGCACGGTCCGTTAGGTTTCTTGGCTTTTTATGATGCAAATATGCCTGCTGTTTACGAATCCGGACGCAGCAAAACGATTTGACCCTGCGAAAGTACTCATTTGAGGTCAAATCAAATATGGCCGCCAAACTTTTCTGCTTTGTTTACACATTGCGTTTTTAGTTGTCGCATCATTAATTATGAATCGATTTCGA
>JAUTBV010136772.1:0-10715 GCA_032361325.1 Lepetodrilus fucensis
TCGTATCGTGTATCGTATCGTGACCTGTGAATCGCAATACGTATCGTATCATAAGAAAGTGTATCGTTGCAGGCCTAGGTATTACTAATAAATAATATAGAAAAAGTATATTTGCAAGAATCCACACTTTCACTATATATGTGTATGACAGCTAATCCTAACAAAACCATTGAAATATAATTTCTAATTCTACAGTCGATAAATGCTTAAAATGGTGCACAATTTGAAAGTAAAAAGTATTTATTGATGACGTCATATTTTATTATTGCAACACTGCTTTTCCATATCAACAATAACAACCAAACTGTGAAAGGAGCTGTTTTATTGATCAATTTAAAAGATAATTTTCGAGAATTATTCATTATCATTTGACATTTGTTATTGGGTGAACTGGCCCGGGCGAATGTTAATTGCGAACCCTGCAGATTGCTCTTTATTAACTATTGTGTTATGTGTTAGTGAGGTTAGCGCCAATTAATCATTCAACAGCTGATTGCATTATTTTTAGTCTGGATTATGTTGGTTGTTAGAATATGACGTGTATGTTTATCTTTTTGACGTAGCAACGGCATGTACCGATGTCATAGCCTACGTCAGCATGTAAATTGAGCATTGCACATTATCTGATGGCATATCAGTAATTAGAAGTTTCAGATGTTCATAATCAGATTGGGTGTTACTTGGGTGTTACTTGGGTGTTACTTGGGTGTAGTGTCTTAAACTATTTATGTGCAAATTAAAAGATTTCAATGTGAAAATCTTAAAATTCAACGCTAAAGCAAACCATTTAACAGATCATGTCTGTTTAGTATTATTTACTGTGTTTATACCACTAACACTGCACACAAACACACATGTACGTGCACTCTCTCTCTCTCGCATTAACTCCATATTAACTCACTCTCCCATAAAAACCCTAAGGCTCCCTCCCACCCTTTCTGTCTTTCTGTCTGTCTGTCTGTCTGTCTGTCTGTCTACATATCTATGTCATTGTCAGTGACACAATGGACACCCAAACTGACCACCATGCTTTATTCCAGCCCTTCAACTCCCCACCGGAAAGACGACTGTGATGCATCTAGTTGCCAGAGAAAATCTACCAGAGCCAAACAATCAAGGTAACGTGACAATCAACCCCATCCCTCCATCTTTAGTCACTGCCTGTTATATTGCACACCCAGTTTGCAGGGATAAAAACATACCTGTGAGACTCAATGAACCCTCTCCCTAATGACATAGACACTGCTCTTTAGGGCATCTCTGGTTGCCTCCAGTATGCATAGGGTTAAAATGAAGCAAATAACCCTGTAGTGTTGCGGCAATTGGCCCAGAATAACTTTACCATGCTAATGTTTATTTCTGTCAACGCCTTGGTGCTTGCAATGTTGCAGGTTTACTGCAATATTCAGTCCTATGGATGTTGCAGGTTTCCACCTGCCCTAAGCTGACATGCTGTGATAATACAAGTGAAATAATCTTGAAATTGGCTCTAAACCACAGGTTTTTGTTTTTTAAAACAACATGCTGTTGATTCTACTTATTAATTAACCCTCTCCCTGCGGAAGATGACTTAAGTTGCCCAATCACATGCAGAAATAGAACACTTTGATTTTATTCAGCAGGGATAAGGTTAAAAGATGTAACCTTGTTCATGCTGTAAGCAATGCCAGATGCCCTAATATTGAGCAATTGTGTGCCATTGACAAGAATATAATCTTGTTCAAATGACCTTGTCTAATAATATGTAGACATTGTTTTTATTTAGACTGTGTTTTGTTTGTTTTTGTTTAGTCTATGTAATAGACATGCAATATTAAGTAGAGACTGTATAAGCATGGCAAATTGAAGGACTTGAAGTTGTGCTAAAAGTAATATATGATTAATTAGGTATGAATGGAGCGTTTTCCTTCCACATGTTTATCAAGTGTGCGTGCATGTAGCAAGGAAATAGAAAGTCAATGGCTTCGGCCAGTTATCTAGTTTCAAGGCTTACTTCTGGCCCATACTTGTCTTGGCAAGATTTGATTATAAATCTCTCTAGACCAGGGCATAGCAAGATC
Organism: Lepetodrilus fucensis; assembly: GCA_032361325.1. NCBI lineage: Eukaryota > Metazoa > Mollusca > Gastropoda > Lepetellida > Lepetodrilidae > Lepetodrilus > Lepetodrilus fucensis. The sequence continues at coordinate 2,061 of JAUTBV010136772.1, forward strand.
ACAAAGTCCTAACTTTTATCTGAGTGTGGACCATTGGATGTGGTCCCACTCTCTTGAGTTGAGGGTTTTGTTTAAATTTGATTACACTTGACACAAAGTATTGCAAGTATTGTGAAGTACTCTGTGATTACATCTGGGAGCCCGCGACTTTGAGATTACATATATTACTGTGTCATTTCCCCCCCCGCAGGCTGCAATTGTAGATGTGTATTTATAATTTTGTTTAAAAGACATTGAGAAATAATTATGAATGTTATTTGAGAGTCTATTGTATGTTAGGATGTTGTAGAGATGTAGATCTCTGTATGTAAAATGCCTTGAGAAATAATTATTATTTGTTATTTGAGCGTCCTTGATTTATCAACAGTTTGCTCTTGGGTTATTGGTTTGCTCTTGGGTTATTGAAGATTGGGAAAGGTTATGAATAACACAATACTACTGTCTTGGATTTTAATTTCTGGAGAAGTTGTATTCCTATAAAATTTATGATATTTTAACTATCTATGTTCTACTGTATTACAAGATTCCTGCAGTGACGTTAAACTCTATATTCACTCACTCACTCTATTGTATTATTATCGGTAAGTTTGTTATCGTCAGCAACACAGTTTCCAAATATGCAAATGTGTGTGTGTGTGTGTGCGCGCACATGCGCGTACGTTTGTGTGAAATAATACAGGGGTGAGTATGATTTATCCATACACATGTGTGATTATTATCTGTATATATCCATATGCATTTGTATTAGCATATTTACATATATACTAAGTTATATATACACCACATATATTGGTGAGCATTCACAATATGTTCAATATGTAGACAATGCTGTATATATACGTATATATATAACTGCTGGTGAGATTGTCTTTGTCATTGCTGTATGTATAAATAAATGGATATCGGATCTATCTAGGCTTCTGGCCAGTGGCATGTCTCGGGAAGATTCAATCAAGTTCAGCTTTATGCAGTGAACATGTTATTTTTTGTTGTCTTATCAGTACATCTTTTGGGGCATCGTACCCCTCCAAAACAGACATACATGTACGTTCCCCTTTACTGCAGGAATTCAATGCAAACTGAATTAAGAATATACAAGGAAGATGGATAGTGTGTATTCTGGATGATTATATCATAAAGTGTCTCATCTGGTGCTTATCTATTGATTATTTGTGGTGCCACAGGCAATGCATATAATATCATGCAATGCAATATTTTCCTATGCTCGCATATCGACACTGGCTGTCGTGGTAGAATTCACGAGCAATTACAGATATATGTACACACTATACATATGTTTGACAAAATGGCAGATGTACAAACGTTTTGCCATATTTATAAACTCTACTTGAAGAATAGTAGTACTATTAACCCTTTCAATGCTGAAGGCAACCAGAGATGCCCTAAAGAGCAGTGACTGCCTAATCTGGCAATGAGAGGGTTAATGGGCATTATGCCTAGAGCTGTAAGTGTACCTGAAGCCTGTACTGGTTACGGGCCTATTATCGCCCAGGACCTATTGGTTGATCATGTGACTAAACAATAAGTCGCTTGTTTATATTTGTTCTTCAGCCATAATGTCCTTTCATGCAGTTATGGTGTAGCACAATCTCTACAGCATTTTATGTTTTTTACACAATGTACACAAATATCGTTCTATTAGTTTGTCATTGAGATCGCTTCAAAATGTCAAAAATACATCATTTGGCAAAACAAACGGTGTATTTTTATAACACGTGATTAAACTTGTTACATCCATGCATGCATTAGGTATGGTTTATATATTCATAAATACCAATTTAAAATTAAATGATTTTACCAGACGATTACGCACCCCATCCTGTTTTATGGGGCGATAATATGTCCTGCCAGTGGCATAAAAAGGCCTATTTACACCCTGTTTTCTGCCGTCGCTCACATTATAACCGAAGTAGCGCAGATATCTTTGAATATACCATAAGGTCACACTATAAGCTATACATGTGCCATAGTTAAGTATACTGAAGTTGAGGTACATATTAAGAAAATTATCCAGGAAAACTTTCATATTTCAGGCGATAATAGGCCCGTAACCAGTAGAGGTTTAGAAATTCTTCATTGGTAAAATATTATTGTTAAATATCAAAAAGGATTTCTGTTATGACGTAAAACAATAAATCACTCATTCACTTAAATAATGTTGTTGTACTATGACAAATAAATACACTAAAGTACAAATGTAGGAATATGCTTGTTTCTCTGGGGTTTTTTAATGTTAAAGAGTATATATATTGTGAGGCTTATACAATGTTAGCATCTATTTCTGTTTATATGTGCAGACAATCCGACAATTATGTTCCTTTGTATGTCAGGAAATGAAATTTACATTGTGTTTATAGTACAGTACTTCCAGTTTCAAATCCCATCCTGGGGGGCCCGGCATCAATGTTCACAAAAGTGATATTGATAGAATGCACTAACTGTAGAGTGGCAATGCAGTTATCATCCTTGGTCTTGCCAGTACCAGCCGGTGCTCGCAGGTTTACTGCAACATTCAGCGCTACGGATGTAGCGGGTTTCCTCCTGCCAAACTGACAAGTCGTGATATTAGTGAAAGATTCTAGAAAGCGACTTTAAACCCCGATCCACCACACAAAATTTTTTACAGTCCTCCTGACTGAGTTGTTATTGTTTCTATGCTTTTAGCGTGGAAGTGAAAGTCATCTCATGTGGGCGAAATATTCCCGCAGCTACTTAAAACAACAAAATCATTGAAGTGAACGTCATGTTTAGTATGACCTCTTTAACATCCATAGCTATCAATGTGGAAATACATTTATTATATTGATTTAACCCAGATTCCGTATTAATAAGTCCAAAGGATGTATTAATTATTTTCTATTTCTACAGAGGAGGGACATTTTAACCCTCTCTCTGCTGGATTAGGCACAGACACAGCTCTTTAGGGCATCTCTGATTGCCTTCAGCATGGAGAGGGTTAATGGAACTATTTTCATCATTTATTTTTTATCAATCCGGATTTTTGTTGTGCAAGGTTGTATTGAATCATAATCTATACAAACTTTTCAATGGCACCAAACAGTGACCTACTTTTTTTCAAAAAACACAACAAAAAGCACAAAAAAACACCAGTTCTATGATAAAAGGTTGGTTGACATGCATAAATGCAACTTGCTTTATTATTATATAATTATTTTATTTAATATTTAATTTATTCCACACACAAATGAAAGAATTTTACACATCCATTTTAACCAGTACTCTTTTTACAGGGTCATATTATTATTATTTAACTTGTAATTGTGCCACGGGCATCATAGCAGGCCCAAACAGCAACCCACTTGAACCCACCGGGTTAAATATGATTCGGGGTTCCAATGTTGCAAGAAACGTATCATATTCATAGAAATCCATGGTTTTCTCGATCGATCAAGTGCATCTCGGTGAACGCCGAGTGGAAGCATGAACAGATCCAAGCCCTGATTGATCGTAGTGCCGTGAATGCAGACACTGATTGGAGAAGAAACGCATGGACGGTAGACAATGTCACTCGGACAGACAGACAGACAGATGGACAAACATCGACACACAGGGACGGTAGACGATGTCACTCGGACAGACAGACAGATGGACAAACATCGACACACAGGGACGGTAGACGGTGTCACTCAGACAGACAGGCGGACAAACATCAACACACAGGAAAGGATGTTTCTGAAGTCTTTACTATAAGTCATGTGGCCATGGAGTCTAACCTAAGGAAAAAGTAAATACAAAATATATAAAAACGATTGATTGATTGAATTAGTGCTTCACATCGCAGCAGGAATATTTCACCCATACGTATAAATAAAATATTTAAAGGATCATTATATATTAGTATATTATTTTTGTTCAAAACTATGGTCATGGAAAATGTACAATCTTTTCTATTTGAATAATTAAATTTGTTAATTATAATAATCGATGCTGATGATGATAATAATAATAATAATAATAATCAGTGTTCTAAATTACTGCTGGCCCGGCCATTGATAATAATACTTATTATTATTAAGTATTTATTATTATTATTATTATTAATATATTATTGTTAGTAGTAGTAGTAGTAGTAGTAGTAGTAGTAGTAGTTATAATAATTTATGATAATAATTTATCATAATAATAATATATAAATCTAACCACCATCCTATTGCCGTATTGGGCATCTACAATAGCCTCCAGCAAGGAGAAGGTTAAAAGTACTTCACAATCAGACAATATTGCGACGCTCCATGGAAAAGTACAAGCTTGAAATTAGATGGAATCCCATCTGGCCGTAACGCGATTTCTTCGTTACTTCGTCGTGAAGAGCTGTCTATGCTACTAGCGGCAGCTGTATCAGGCAGACAGACTCAGCAGCTAAGTTGGAATCAATAGGATTAAAGACAATTTCTTTTGCCGTCTTTATAATGGACGTCGTGACCTGATTTCAATTGAGAGAACAAAAAAGCACAACAATGGAGATACTCTGATGGAGTTGTTTATTGAAAAAAAATCTTTTTAAAATTTTATGTTTATTGTTTTGTGTGAAATATTGAAAAGAAAATTCATATTTATTTTTTTATTTTTTGTTTGTATATTTTGTGCATATTTTATTGCAATTAGAAGGTGAATTTTATTAAATCAGATTTTTTATTTTATTTTTTTGTTTGTATATTTTGTGCGTATTTTATTGCAATTAGAAGGTGAATTTTATCAATGGATATCACGTGCGGAATATTTATTTGATTACATTAATTTGGTCAGGGCTCTGGACTAACATATACCCGACGTACAAGGGCAAGTTAAATTGTACTGTGGGCAACCTACTTTCTATCATTTAGTGCCATTGCAACTTGCCCTGACTTGCTTTGCGGGCAAGTAACTCAAAATGTTAGTCTGGAGCCATGTTTGGTAGTAAAAGGTAGTCATTAATTGGAATTATTAGTAAAACATAGGCTATGATCAATAGGTATTTGGACCCCATTAATATTGTATATAAATGAATTGCTAAAGAAGTGAATAAATTACTCTACTTACTAATGCCTAGTATGCACGTAGGACTGAAACTCAATGTCTCATTGGGTCTTACTCTTAACATATCACACACGTAATACTTTCAAAACATTTGAAAAGCGAATTGTATTTCATTCCTAATGCAGGAAAGGTTGACTAATGAAAGTGGGTATTGTCAATTCGGATCCAATCCCCGAATATTATCCGTTTTTCTGCAGTTCCGTAATTTATTAATGCTTATAGAACCAGTATGTATACATTTCTAGCGCTGGTAATGATCATATAATCAGTATGTTTAGTGTTCAGATGCCAGCCTTTGTTACTCTGCATCAGCTATAGCTCTCAAGTCGTACTGTAGCACACAGTTCTCTCAGGTTATCACCCCACTGACTCTGAAAGAAAGAGGGAGGAGGGGTAAGAGAGAGAGAGAGAGAGAGAGGGGGAGAGAGAGGGAGATAGAGAGAGAAAGAGGGAGAGAGAGAGGGAGAGAGAGGGAGATAGAGAGGGAGAGAGAGAGAGGGGGAGAGAGAGAGAGATAGATAGAGAGAAAGAGGGAGAGAGAGAGAGAGAGATCAACAAAATGGCAAAAATGTTTGCATCAGCCTTGGCCACTCAGTCTTACTGTAATGCAGTTTTAGGCTCTCCTTCTAACATTAGCATATTATTGTAAAATATCTCAGCTAATGTTTGTGAAAATATCACCAATATCCCAATCAAGCACTCACTTTCATCATGTGTATACATTTAACAATATATCCGTCATTGTATTTGTATGGGCAACAGATTTCATTACATGATTCATGTAATATTGAGCAATGTTTGTTTAAATAGATTAACGAAATGGTTTGTGATGTTTGTCGTTCTCACGACCGCTGCGCCAATCTAGCGTTGCATCTAGACACAGATATCTCTGCTCGCCAGCGATACCAATGCACAGGCTTGCATAACGGAGATACCCATAATCACTAGGGAACACTCAGTCTGTATCTCCGAATGACAACAGATATATTTTTAACCCAGATTCCTGCCCTAAATGCTTCCCTGCACAGTAGTCACAGTGGGTGAGGGAAGGGGGGAGGGGGAGAGAATAATAGTGCTCGGGTGTCTTAGACTTGGAACACTCCATACTTTTTCCATTATTGATTGGCCCAGTTGGGCAGAACGGATGAAAATGTGAACGGAAGGGATTAGTAAATTAGACAGGGTTGAAATTTGCCGAATGACTGCGAGATTTAGATGGCACAATTTTATCCGTATTCTGGTTTGTCCCGACACCCATGGTTGGATGAGTTTCGATAACACTGATGTTTAAATGGTTTTATAACGAGAACAAGAGTTGAAATTTGATATGTATAAATTGATTAGGTATAATTGACTGCAATTGATATTGATTTGCATTTTAAAGAGATTTCTGATAAGGCTGGTAGTCAACTAACATTTGTCATTGCGCTCAGTGATTATGACAGTAGGCACTATTAGTTGTATATTCCAGTGATTATGACAGTAGGCACTATTAGTTGTATATTCCAGTGATTATGACAGTATTAGTTGTATATTCCAGTGATTATGACAGTAGGCACTATTAGTTGTATATTCCAGTGATTATGACAGTAGGCCCTATTAGTTGTATATTCCAGTGATTATGACAGTAGGCACTATTAGTTGTATATTCCAGTGATTATGTATATTTATATATATTGTATATTCCATCACTTTGAAAACTATTATTCCTAGTTTTCATTGAATGCCAACATGGGCAGTGATCAGAATTAACTTCTTTGTTATTGTGCTCTATGGATTGCTCTCATTGGGGGAATAATTGAGGTCATATAGTGCCATGATAGAGCTACAGTTTATAAACCTACAGGTTTGAGTTCAAATCCCACCAACATAAACAATACCTTCTCCTGCACCTTGGTAGATAAACTTGCACATAGTTTTTGCGGTTTATCCACCCAGTTGTCACGTATGGGTGAAAGATTCCTACTAAAACAATAAAACAATAATTTACTCACTCAACCATCCAGGTTTGGGGGGTTTTTTTTTGGGGGGGGGGAGGTGTCGATCAATTATTTGATTATTGTTTTGTGGGCCACGACACTCTCCATATCAATCGTCTCTAACGACACTCTCCATGTCAGTCGTGACTCTGACGACACTCTCCATGTCAGTCGTACTCGTGACTCTGACGACACTCTCCATGTCAGTCGTGACTCTGACGACTGTTCCCAGTTATTGACACTGCTTCAAAGGAGCATGTTCCATATTCACTCCATATTCACTCCATATTCACTCACTCAAAGGAGCATGTCCTCCAATGTTGAAGAGCACCCATTTATCCAATGGCAGCTTTTGTCAACTGCAATCCCGTTCTAGTGGGGATCAGCTTTCAGGTCAAGATGACCAGCTATATAATAGAGTAAATCTGTATTAAAGAGACTCCGTTATTTGAAGCTGCCGAGATATCGACATCGGGGAAAATGTCGACCGAAGTTCGAGAGCTGAAACTCTCTAAATTGTAATGTCATGTATTCCAATGCTAGGCGTATTTGAAATTGGATTGCTTTGTCTTTTGATGGTGTTTCTTTTATTATTTTGCTTTTATTTTCTTTACCAACGTGGAAAAATCAATTTCTTCAGAGCAAATGTGTTCCTTGTTGTCTCTGCGACTCTTGATGTGCCAATGGTTACAATGAGATCAGGTTTATTTTAACCCTCTCCCTGTTGGATTAGACTTAGACACTGCTCATTAGGGCATCTCAGGTGGCCTTCAGCATGGATAGAGTTAATGGAATTTATGGCGAGACCAAGGGCTGATGGTGGCGCTGTGTGTGTGTTGGGGGGATATAAAAAGAAAAACAGAAAAGGAGGATAAACTGCTAAGAGAGAGTGAAATACAATAACTCTAATTTGTCATACTATTAAGTCTCTGTTGAGTAAATGTCTTGGTATGTGGTTACTTCAGCGCCGTATCATAGCAACGGACCCAAGGCGCCGCAGATCAGGCCAGGAACCACGGACGGTTGTATTCATGGAACAGGGAGACGTGTCTGTATTAACTGTGACGGCCGAAGTGGCAGTCAGAATAATGTGTAAATGGCATGATATTTGTGCATTATGGATCAGATTACGCGAAGACCTCTCCCACGTTGCTGTTCTCAATCATAATTTTAGTGCTCGTTTGAAAGTCGTTTCCATTGAGAAAACTTCCCAATTTGCATTGATTTTTCTATCCCATTTCAAGATTTGTTTCTCAAGTACTTTTATGTTTGGAATAATCCTAAAAATGTTTTGGATATTATGTTTGATGATGGAAGGAATCAAGACGTAAAATAATTGTAGATTTGTGATATATACTGAAAAAACATTTTGGATCCGAAAGTGATTGGCAGCATAATTGAGGAATTCATAAAATAAATATGTATTATTTTAGCTTAAAGCAAAGCCATTACATCAAGTGCTTTGATGTTACACAGAAATAAAGTAAACACTCTACTTCATATCTTTATCTCTACCTGTCAATTTTCAAAACAAGTATATATTTGTTTAATGAAGTTTCCTAACCCTGTCTGGGGAGGATAAGGGTGGGGGGGGGGGGGGGGGGATAATGAAATTATA
>JAUTBV010136783.1:0-11692 GCA_032361325.1 Lepetodrilus fucensis
CCACTAACAGTCAATAATATTGTCAATTATCCAGTATTGACAATATTATTGGCATTATTATTGATCGTGTATGGGCCACTTTACCCTCTCCCTGCTGCATTAAAGTCTTTCTCAAATGATCTAATATCAAAGGAATGTTTTCTAAACTGTCTCGTCTTTGTTTCAGCAACCCGCTGTCGAGTCGACGTCTTCTCCTGGAGCCCTGTCAAGTTACCTCGCCTGTCAATCTGGACACGAGTCCAAACCTCCGACAGCTGGTGTTCATCTCCAACACAACCGACTTCATCTCCCACGACACCCACGTCCTCCGATACGTCCCCGAGACCACCGGGCATCGGCAGATCCGACTCCGGCATCTGCGCCAGGCGGCCAGCCACCGGCGACATCCGCTCAGTCCACCGCATTCCCCCACCAAGGTAGGTGTCGACCTCAGCACTTCCTGCAAAACATCGTCGTCACCTATGGGTGAAAAAATCCCGCTGTGACGTAAAACATTAATTCACTCCCCGCGAAACATTACCACACAGCATTTGTCAGATACATTTTACATGCTAATTCCTGAATTTTGGATAGATACATTTTTAGTAAATACACATTTAACATTTTTATTTTTAAAAGGGGCGGGATGTAGCTCAGTGGTAGAACGTTGGACTTCAGAGCCAAAGGTTCCAGGTTTAAATCCCGTCCCGGGGGCCCGGCATCAATGTCTGTATGTAGAGTGGCAATACAGTTATCATCCTTGGTCTTGCCAGTACCAGCTAAAACAACTACACTGTAATGTGTTTAGTATATCCATGAACTATGGCTAATGAAGATTAGTTACCATTCCCACATGATCATGATAGGATGCACTGTCTGTAGAGTGTCTGTAGAGTGGCAATACAGTTAACATTCTTGATCCAGCAGTGCCAGCCAGTGCTTGCAGGTTTACTGCAACATTCCGTGCTACAGATGTTGCAGGTTTCCTCCTTTCTTAACCTTCTCCCTGCTGAATAAAATCAAGTGTTCTATTTCTCCATGTGATCTGGTAACTTAAGTCGCCTTCAGCAGGGAGAGGGTTAAACTGACATGTCGTGATATTAGTGAAAGATTCTAGAAAGTGACTCTAAACCCCAATACAAACAAAAGTACAAAAACACCCAAAAATAACATTTATTTTTTTGTTTTGTTGTTGAAAATAATTACGTTATATCATACTTTTACATTGTAATTGTCACGTATTGGTGCGATATTCCCACTGATGTAAAGCACTAATGCTATCAATATACATCAATATGTACCTGTTTTCCATTTCTCTAATAGTCACCCAAAAGGAATCCAGTACATGAGGAAGTTTCGTTGCCACTTCACCCGCACAAGAAGCGGCCGCCCCAAGTGCTCCACTGTCAGCCCACATTCATGCCTGGATTTCTCTACAATATAATCTCAAAGGTACGTCTTTGTGTGTTTCCAGCTCCTCCATCTAGAGGACAGTCAATCAACTGAATTATTCTGGGGTTTGTCACGATGTGAAACGATTAGGAGGCTGCTTATCGCCACAGTACACTATCTCTGATGCCAATATTAGAGCGTGAGAATGTTCCGCACGTTTTCTGTGGCTTGAATCCTCTGGTTCCTGGCTGTTTCTGGGGTGCGTTCAAGATTGAATACATATCGATATGTAGTAATATGTATTGCTACAGAAGCTGTTCAGCCAGCATGTGTAGCAATACATATTGATACTTTTCACTACACGTGCGCAAATCGATTTCTTGTCGTTTTCCTACTAACCCGTTCAAGATAGAATACATGCAATACACCACGCTACAATCCTTGTATTCTATCTTGAACGCATCTTAGCTGAAAACACAATTTCCCATTCTCATTCCTGCTTTCCAATAGCAGTATGATTTTCTCAAAAAATATTAGACAATCCAGATTGATTACCAACAAGTTAATCGGCACACAAATTATATTTACTCTGTCCCCTTTTTATCCACTAAATCCAATCTTCCGAGTTTGTAAAAATATTTTTGTGGTTTCAGACACGATGCGGTTCAATCGAGTGGTACACCATGGACCGCAGCTGTGCGTGGCAGCGAATGAAGGAGCAGCTGTGCGGTACCCTAGACGCCAAGCGGTCCCTGCTGTACGGAGATCCGGACCGGTATATCAACATTCGCTACCCCAGCCTGTCTTTCTACCCGCCAGTGCTAGGAGGTCTGATGGCTAGTAGGCCGCGGAAAGGATACTCTGGCATCTTCATCCCTGGTAAGCAGAGATTTTATATTACTTCTGCGGGTATCAACAGGGCAGTTTTCAGGTTCAGGTTTACGGAACATTTCATTAGGATTTCATGCTCGACCTCAAATTTTATTTGGCGATTTGTGAACAAAACATTGAGGTCAGTACTCAGAAATATTTCGTGATCACTGCCGGGGTAGCCTTTTATGAAGATCTATTATCGATAAGAGACCATTATACTCTGTTTGTCAATAGCTAATACACTGCATAGAGAGTGCTATTGTTTCTTAACAGATAACAGAGTTTTGTGAAAGGATACCCAGGTTGTGCTATAATATGACATGGGGAACGTGTGTTCACAATGTCACAATATTGCATAGTGCAGCACAACATCAAACATTCGAAAAATGCAGCAGGACATGGCAGCCGGTGCGTACAGCGTAATGTTCACATTCTATCACGTTTTTGCTACATTATAGCCTCGTTGTTGCTACGTTGTACTATGTTGTGCCACGTTATTGTATGTTGTGGGGAATAGCCCAAAATTTTGAACATGCCCAAAATTTAAATTTCCAGTTCACGTTTTGCCAAGTTTGCTTATGTTGTAGCCACATTCTGCCACGCTTTGCATCATAGCTAAATGTGCCGACTAAAACGTGACACTATGTCTGGGGCACTATTAGCCATTGTGCAAGTACCATGATGTAAATAGGCCTGGTAAGTAGTGGGTACAGCACGTAAACTAGCACAAATGTGTTGCTCTGCGCTTCACACCTGGAGTAGCCACACTAGCCATGACCAAATATGGGAACAATGGTTTTTCTAAACTGGTTCTTAATGAATGCGCAGTTGGATGAGCTTGCCGCTTATCCTCGTAGTAGTTGTCATTATTAGGATCCTCCCTGTACCCGGAAGTCAGTTTCACAATGAGGCTCCCGCCATTATTTTCAAGCCCTATTCACTCATTCAAATATCTGTATAACTAAAGGGATGTGCATAACACAAACAGACCTACCATCTACTGCCTCAGGTGTCACTTCTTCTGGCTTCATCTCATTCAGTTTTTCCATTTCCTTCTCGTAGTTCATCTGAAGCTTCTCCATCGGCAACTAGCAATGTATATGGTAGGTTATTATTTTTTGGGGGAAAGAATTGGGGTTTAGCACTTGGGCTCCCAGGGCAGGATTTAAACCTGGAACCTTTGGCTCCGAAGTCCAACCACCCACACCTACAACTCTAGTTTCTTGTCAAATCAGTAAGTACATTTTATGAATTGCTGCTATCGTGGATATATCCTCATGCATATATTGTAAATCATGAAATTAATGCGAGCAGAATATTAATGCAAAAAATGCGACCGTTGTATTGTCGCATTTAATTGCTGAGCGTAAGACTTGGAGGAAAACATGTATGGAGACATGGCTGTTCGCATTTTATTGGTGTCACACTTACGTCTAAAACCATCTCCGGAAGTGACCATTGTAACTTACGTGAAAAGAGGGTTGAAAGGGAGATAATATTTCAAGGGGAGATAATTGCACATTTTAATTTCTGGATAGGACTATTGAGTTTAACGATGTTGCGGGAATCATTCACCCATTTGCGTTCCCAGGCTACACCTACCTTGGCAGCGAATGGATTACACTTGAGAAGGGCCGTCATCAGTTGTATTGCATACTTGCGGACCTGACTAGACTTGTCCTGGATTCGCCCGATCACACGCTCCACTAGGTTTTCTTGCCGTGGCAATGGCAAACACTGAATTACAATAAACACAAATTAAAATGTCTAATTTATTGTTTCTACATTGTTGGGGAGAAAATAAGTTTAATAGAATAGCTACAAAAATAAAACATACCCTTTCGTTGACAATATTCAGCCAGATCTGCAAGACTTTACTTCTAACAAATGTATTCACATCATGGATATGCTCCTGGAAAGAAAAAAGTACATGCATTAATAATTAGCTTACTAGTATATTATACTAGTGAACAAATTCTTCATCTGTTGTATATTTTTCCATATCAATGATCACCTACTCCCAATGTTGATTGGTTGATTTGGGGTTTAAAGCCGATTTCAAGATTTGTTCACTCACATCATGTAATATATTTTAAACATTTATCAAGTAATATATGGAAAATAAATTAATCAATAAAAAATTTGAGGGGGGTTAAACTAAGCCACAATTAGCACATTATATGAGCTGTATACATATAAATAATAAATTTGGCCCAGTAGAAATTAACCCAAAATATTACTGTGTGTGTACCTCAAGTTTATCAAACAGACTATCTCTCGTCTTCTTCATGTTTTCATCCAGCTCTTCTTTTGACAACACTCTAATGAGAATCTCACCGAGGAGTCCCAGGATTCCATTACGCATTGCATACGACTGAAAGTAGAAATAACCAAATTACACCAAGAAAGCAAAGAAAATTCTTATCAATGTTTAGTGCTACACATTAATAATACATTGTACCATCTTGAAATAAAAATGTCAAAATTCACCAAAAGTAATATGCACAATATACAATAGTTATTAATTATTCCAAATCAAAACATGTGTATAAAAGTTGTCTGATATCTAGGTATTTATATACTTATCTGCAAGTAAACATGTGGATTAAAGTATGGACACCTACTACACCTATTCTGATTTCCACTCACATCTCCATCCAGGTGGCACAACAGTACACTGATGTTGGGCAGAATAACCTCTGGTATTCTCTCTGCCAGTTCCACCAGAAACTGTGCGTACGAACGAGTCCCTGAGGTGTCACGAGCAAAATCCTGGGCGTCAATGCGACCTATCTCCCTGGAAAAGTACGAAAAATACAGAAATATTAAATACTTCTCCCTGGGTTATGAGATTGACATAGGAAATGAATTATCTCAAGACACAATGCATTATCAGACTATCTCAAGATGTATGCACTTTCAGGCTATCATGATAATACTGCATTATTTGGCTATCTCAAGATTATTACATGTACTTTACTATTTCAGACATGTAGCAATGCATTATTTTGATCATTTCTGACAGTATGCATTACCTGATTATTTCTGACACAATGCGCTTGGTACCGTACTGATTGACCAACACTTCAACTGTTTGCGCCAGAGGAGAGACGAGGTGTTCAAAGTGCTGCAGAAGTTGTATCACCTTCAGACTGGCTCCTACAACAGTCAAAGTAGTAGAGCACCTCAACAGGTATGACAATTAATATCCAATTTTCCAAAATTAATGGACAATTGAATATGATCACATTTGAAGTTGATGTTTGATAACTTACCAAGTGCATGGTTGTATCTCTTGACCAAACAGCCGAGGATATGTGAGATTATGTCCCTTGTTTCCTTGACCTTGGTAATGCCAGGGTTCTCCAGCAGTTTGTAGCAAGTGTTGCTGACAAGACTGAAATGACACATGGAAAACATAAAAATGGGCATGACAACAGACTATTGTGATTGAAAATTGTGATTTCAGGGAAAACGAGCTCCAATATTTGGGACTGCAACCCCTAAGCCAGGCCCCGAGATTACGAAACGTTTCTGAGTACAATTTCATACTCAACTCAGAATTTTGTTCATAAAACGCCATGTTTTTTAGCATAGCACGCGAGTTGAGCACAAAAACGTACTCAGAAAGGTTTTGTAATCTCAGGGCCTGGTCCAGGACAAATAAATCAACCCCATAACAAATAAATCTGGAGTTCCATGGATCTGTGGAAAATGTCTGATTAAATTATCTTCCATGCTTCAATTGCCAAAAATAAATATTAATCCAGAAATAGAAAGAAGAAAAAGCACACAGAAAAGCACAGAGATAGTTCCATATATAAATGTCAAACACACTTAATAAATTAAATTTCAAAATTACTGCAACTTGGACATGTCTAGACCACTACCTGACAAATTCTTCTTCTGGGATTGGAGGGTCCCAGAGCTTGGCCAGCGGTAGTTGTACAATCTGCAGCAATGCCTGTAGTCCCAGCTCTCGCTCTCGGTCCCAGTCCATCCCCATTGTGTCCGCAGACTTCTTCTTCTTCTTACCTTTTCCCTAAAACAAGCCATTTATTGTCAAGACCGCTTTTTCAAGTTTTAGCTCAATGATGAAGTGAATTAACAAACATTAACGATCCTAGTTGTATTCAAAATTACTACAATCTTGATTTAGTTGTCGTAGGAGAAATATTGGACATACCGTATGCAGTTACATAAGGTACATTTGTTTAGATAATAAACTGTGAATATTGATAAACTGATCTGCAAAACAAAAGAAATACCAGAAAATAATAAATATTTCTATGACTAGGTAATTAGCTAGCATACAATTACAGATGATGACCATGACAGGTAATTAGTATTGACAATGTTGTAATACTCATGCAAATGACAATAACAAACCTTCCCAATGTTAATCTGGATGCCGTTAGATTTACTGTCTTCATTTTCAAACATCTCGATGTACTGGCACAGAAGGTAGGCGGTCATCTTGACAAGGTTCAGGTGTTTGATGCGAGTGTCCGACTGGATTCCCGTCTCCTCCACCACGCCCGATACACAGTTGGCCACATTACGCGCTCCTGCAGAACAAGAAGTCTTAGTGTGTTCATTTTTCTAATTGTAACGCTAGATCAAAATTAACACTAGCCTGTAAGCACGGGCCATTTCTACCAAAAGGTATCCTAAGGGCTAGTAGAATTTCACAGTATTAGTATTTGTTATTTGTATCACTATTCTGGCTAGTAAGTTTAAAAGTTAGTTTCTATCGCTGCTAATGACAACTGAGCAAAACAAGTTTGAAGCATGTTCTTGTGAAACACGCTATCCAAATTATATACAGCTGCTCACCCTTCACTAATATATCCCATGTTTCCTCTTTAACTGACGAGTCCAAGCTTTGTTGAAGACTGAAATGTAGGAAACAAATTCAGACTTAAAAATAAAATATGATAAATCTTCTGTAAAATGTGGGGAGTGATTATAGAGCTTAACGTTGCTGCGCGAATCTTTCACACATTTGCGACAATGTAAAATTTGGAGTAACAAAATTAGTAAATAACCATTACCAGTACATTTGTTCAGCTTGAAGAGTGTCAAATCTGACAACTCAACTGCCACAGATATGCAACAAATTACGTTACTAAAAACCTCTTTATTGAAATCTAATGCAAATTATTGCCCTATCATTTATCTATGACAGAATACATAGTTTAGCTCAAGAAGTAACCTTACTTACCAAAGAATGCTAAAGAGGGAGTCAAAGTGATCCACAACAGCAAATGGATCTGAACGTATGGCAAACTTGAAATCTAAAGAGATATAAATAATAGAAAATATTGTTTATTATTGCATGTACGAATCAATGAGATTGAAAAGTGAACATAAAAAATAATAAGATTAGGGTAATATTAGTAACAGTAGGCTTAACAACATGCTTTTGATAAAAAATGGTAAAATTCTATGCTGAGATAGGAATGAACACGGACAAAATTGTCTTCTTGTTCTCTATGGCGGTACAATGCACCTATGACGTCATTGAAGCTGGAGATGTTGGCTCAATCACAAGTACAGCATTCTACCATTGCTACCACCTGCCCCCAAGCCATGTACAGCATTCTACCATTGCTACCACCTGCCCCCAAGCCATACTATTACCACTACCTTGTAATGCCCCTGGTACTAGTCGATGTGTGAGGACTTCTTCCACTGAGTACTGATTAACACTCGTCTTGGTCATCAGGTCATCACGAGACACAGGAAGTTGGAAGTCAAATATCATCTTGTCCTTAAATAAATAACAATATTATTGAAGGCGTACTAAATTTAAAACATAATATATATGTATACACAGATACAATGGAAAGAACTAGATACCTAAAAAATCATGTGATTGTAGCAAGTTAGTCCAGAATCTAGTAGTGAGTGTACAGCTAACATCCTACTGGGATAATGTGCAAGCTCACACTATAGCTGATAGGGTCGCTCTCGATATATCAAAGTGTACCCAGGTTTCAGTTGTCATGTCGTATGGTACCCAGGTTCTATCGATATGTACCCAGGTATCGGAACTCTCACCCTAGCCTATGTCGTAAACATTTTACTCGTCAGGTTGACAGCAATCGTGACCACTAAAAGTGACAATGTTCTATTTACTTTAACATCAACTTTATGGCCTTCGTGAAATATGTTTATTTGCACTCGCTAGCTGAAGCTTGTACATACAATTATTACACTTGGGATGTAAAGTTGATATTAAATAGAACATTGGGTAAATATCCTCTAATATACTTTGCATTTACAACTGGTAATCTGTGAATTGTAGGCCCTATGCCATTCCAATATATTCTAGAATACTTTCAAAATTAACTCTTCCTGTAACCTATTCATTTCATATCGAAACTTGATGAAAGTTTTATTATTTATTTAATTGTATTTGGTGGTGTCGTAAATATCTTGTGCCACAAGAGTACAATGTCTGGGTACATTTCGATATAAACTGGGTACCAAACGACATGGCAACGGAAACCTGGGTACACTTCGATATATCAAAGTGCACCCAGATCGAGCGTGACCCTATCAGCCACACTATATAGATGATGTATACGAAAGGGAATGTATAGTGAAAAACGCAAGTAAAAGCACACAGTGCATATAAGGTTGAACATTAATCGTCAAATGGAAGTAATGTGACCAGATTCGAGTAAACAGTGCTAAAGTATATCCTAATCAAGTTTCTGCCAAAAATAATTGGGCCGAAAGGCCTACATACAGATTATTAGGGGACAAAAGCGTACATCTGAAAATGTAGGTAGGGGCGGAAAATATATAGGTGGGGGTGAAATGACTGGGGGCGAAACATCTGCCGACCTAGCGGAAAATAGAAAAAAAACTTCAAAAACTAATTTTGTTTTGAACATTATTCAGAGTGTATTTCGAATTTGGTCATTAGAAACCGGAGGTAAAGTAGTAGAAAATGAAACAATACAGCAACACTATATCAAAATGGAAATTGCATGTTAGCTCAGAGATTCCGTACAAATATAATGGCTCGCTTTATTTCCACCTTGTGTTTGAAAAAGTGCGCCTTGTTGTGGTTGCAATATTTTATCCAATGAAATGACACAACATTCGTTACTGTGATCTACAGCATCAATATTTCGTTCATAAATAAATAGATAATATATTATTTTAGACTACGCCAAATATATTTAAGTAGAAATAAATTATATCCTTAATTTAATTAAGAAAGTGCTTTTATAATGGATTTTAATACAATAAAAATGGTCCAGAAATATCACTGCGAGACCACCGGATACTCTCGTGTCGAACGCACCGGGAGAATGTAAAATGTTTTTTAAATAATGCAAACAAAACTTTACACTGTTTTTATTGTTCTTACATTTAGTTTTTTAGCATATAGTTTATTTGGTAATGAAATAACGTTGTTTATTCTTATTTTATCTGGATTGAGCATATGTTTATTGGAGAACGGTCCAGAATGGTCGGTCCCTCTTCCGGTTCGAGTGGCGCGACTGAACAGTGCGTTTGATAAAAATAGTAATGCCTCGTTTGATATAAGATCTACTCGTCGGAAAAGAAAATCAACCATGTTTGGGAACTGGAATCCTTTACAGTGGATGTGGAAAGGAAAACCTCCACAAAAGGCTGACACTACAACTGGCACAAGATCGAAATTTATCAAGCAAAAACGACAAAAATCAAATGTCTCGAGCACCCAAAAGAATACCAATCGATCCAATGACAACCCTCTTAATATGACTACTCCCATTTTAAAATCAACTCCATTATCTCCCAGAAAACAGAATAGTAGAATGAACTCCCCAGAAGACCACAACTTTAACATATCTGTTCTTAATGCATCTGGTCCTTTGCTGTCAACACCGATGATGCCTATGATAAAGAGGGCAGTGGCAAACAGATCGGGACTCAATGACACATTCAGGTATAGATAGAGATCCAGCTTCAAAACCTGTATACAACAGTACAACACAGTTGACATTGATGAAAGTAAATTTCATAATTGGAAGCAATTCAACACATGTCAACTGTGAAGTGTTCAATCCAGGATGTACGATTTCAGACACCCTCGCACAATTTTTTTTTGCCAGGGCGAGAAGTCGGGCATTTTAAACTCTAGTCGTCCACATTGGGTTAGGTGATGGGCGACCTCTATAAATGTTCAAACATTAAAGTTCTAGTCATGGTAATTATCTTGTGTTGTAATTATGAAAATATTTCGATAATTTATGTATTTTTGAGAGTTTGGTGGGGAGGTCGACCCTGTCTATTGTAAACCATTCTGCAGCCGTGATGCATAGGCCTGAACAGATTGATTTACTGCATCTACAAGAATGCGGGATGATTATCATTTCCATGTTTATTCAGGGTTTATCTATTAGATTAATGTTGATTATTCAAAATCATAGGTATGTTTAGAATTTGTCGTGAATTTGAGTAATACGAAAACGTATTCGGATATCTAGGTGTCCTGTTGTACACTTTCTCTGACGACTGTAGGCTAACCATGGGTAAAACTAAGAAAACAGTAATTTATGTGTAGGCCTAAATACGTGTTCTGAAGAGTGTTGTAATAATTTGTTTGAAGCTGATTACAAGCTAGCTTAATTTAATCAACAAGAGTAATTCATAATCGCATTGGATTCGAGCTAGTGATGCGATGTCTGAAAACAGAATAAATGCATGGATGCAAATATGTTCCTTGTCAACGATAGCAACTTTCAGTGAAATTATGTTTATTATTTGTAAATTATTGGTCCTTTTGGTAATTGTATCCATGTCTGAGATAAGCTGAAATGCAGTGGTGCCAAATGCTTGTACTATTAAAGTTTTCTTTGAAATGAATTGCAGTTGTTGGTTTGCATGCACAAAAAGTCAAATGTATGTCCATAACTACTTAGTTTATAAATAATAATTTATGCCAATCATACAGTCAGAATATTTAATTAAATTCTACCGAACGACTGGTCAAAATGTCAAATTATATTTATTTTTATTTTCGACTGCCCGACCAAATTTGTTCTAGAAAAAACTGTAAACCATCTAATCAAATAACTATGGCCTTAGTCCCCAGTAATCAATAGTTATCTAAGATATATTGGGGAAGTTACATGTCTTATATATGATATAATGGTCTACTCTGAGTCTTATCAATTACCTGGTCTTTTACTTCTTGTAGACTTTGAAAATCTTAATTACAAAGGATCGTATCCTTAAATTTATGTTTGATTCAGAATGAATTATGTTGTTCAGCATGGTTCAAGGGTAATAAATCATGAGGCAACATAAGGTATGTGAGTGAATATGGAGTTTAACGTCGCTGCAGGAATTTTTCACCCATTTGTAACGTAAGGTACGTAAAAAAGACAATAATCATGCACATTTCACCTACACGCTTATCACCAAAATCAGTAAACTGGGT
>JAUTBV010136794.1:0-11691 GCA_032361325.1 Lepetodrilus fucensis
GGACCAAATAGCTGACTGAAGATAAGACCATTCGTTTATCTAGTTATGACTGATTCAAGAAAGTCACGTGGCTATGTACACATGCTACAACAAATCCACGTGCAGCACGAAATAATTGTTCATCCAAAAGCATAAACAGTTGATGAGGGTTCCCATGGGTGATCTGGCGGGTAGATGATCTATCTTACACTATGTTATACATTTATTTTCTCAGAAAGTACATAGATTTTACATTTAAATGATATACCATGTAGTACACGACCGGAAGAGGGGTATATGACAGTTACATTACACACTTTCCGAGGTGTATCGGTCAATATCCCAACATTGTTGGTCGTGATGCCTCCTCGACTACCCGCCTCGGAGACCCCACTACCAAAACTGTCGGGATATTGACCGATACACCTCAGATAGTGTGGATGTAACTCTTACATAAGAACATTCTATCATTATTAGTATATGTTAGCTATAACTATAGCACGTGCCGTGTGAATCTGTTGAGCTGGATGAAGTTCTCATATTGATCATCGTTTGCTATGAATCGTGATCATTTTCATTTTCATTTATTGTTGTGGCCGTCTTTGCTAGTGTAGTACTTGTAGTCATTTTGAATGTACGTGTTCTAAGCTAAATTGGTATCTTAATCTCAATGACAATGTATGATAGCTATACTACTAATAATACTGCTGCTGCTACTGCTACTACGTCTATATAAAATAATAATAGTAATAATCTTAATTGATATCATATTATTACCAACACCAACACCAACACCAACACCAACACCAACACCAACACCAACAACAACAACAACAACAACACCACCAACAACAACAACAACATAATAATAATAATAATAATAATAATATTAACAATAATAATAATAACAATAATACATTTTTTAAATAAGTGAATAAAGTAGATTTATTTGTGGAATTATTCTACGTATGTTTTACGTTACAGTTGTAGACTCTGTGCTTAGTCGTGAACACAAGATCAACCAACACCCTGTGAGGGTCTCCTTGCCTCGAGAAGTGGCCTCTGTTGAGGAAGAAGGTCCTGGGGCTGAAGCAGAGGACGACACGACTGCACTGTGCACTGTGGAGGTGCGAGGATTTGATGACAACTCACATGATGAGACGCTCGAGCTGCATTTCGAACACAAACGGAGAAGCGGAGGTGGAAATGTCTGTGGTTTGGAGAGGAGAGGAGATGTACTCCTTGTGACATTTTCCACGCCACAAGGTCAGTACTAACATGTACTAGCTGCCTCCATTGTATCTCAATATGTGGCAATATGCGTTGAATATTGTCATGGGCTTTCTATAAATAAAGTGGTTATTCTGACAGTATAAATTATGTTTAGATAGTTCATTCGAATCGTATCTGGACGTTTTCTGTACTAATATATAATGGGAATCTCACAGTGTGCATATAACTAAATATCTCAGTTGGTATATCTGCCAAAGCACCATTTATTGTCAATTTGGTTTTACTGTAGGTTTTCTGTACGTATCCGCAGAAGGATAGTGCATAGATATCTGCTGCTGTTGTGCATTATAGCTGATCATCATGTCTCATTTTCAGAAGCTGCAAGAGTTATTAGAAAAGAGCATATTATCGATAGTACAAAACTGGTGTTGAAACAGCACATCCCAAAGCCAATATATAAGAATCGTGTCTACATTTCCAACATCGCACACACCACCAAGAAGGACAATTTATTAGACTTCCTGGAAGCGAGAAGTAAATGTGAAGTTACTGACATCAAGTATGGTGACCATCCAGGATCAGCTCTCGTCTCATTTTCTATGGACACAATACCAGGTTAAGAACATTGAGCGTTCACTAATCCATTGCCCGGGGGTAATAATACACTGCTTTAACCCTCTCCCTGCTGAAGGCGACTTAAGTTGCCCGAGTACATGCAGAAACAGAACACTTTTATTTTATTCAGCAAGGAGAAGGTTAAGAATGTATTGATGGGTTGATCTGGCGTATTTTAAATACCGTATACCGGGAAGTTTTTGAGGTGCGAATTTATCAAGGTTGGAGACACACATAAAGAGCTTTTGAGTCTTCTTGTTTTCCGGGAATCTATTTGTATTACTTATTTGCATATTGAGTATTATAGATAGTCATGCATGAATACATGTACATTGTATGTATATTGTACAGTGCCCTATAATCATACTTTGTACACATAAATGTGAGAAATCATTGTACCATTGCAAAATTATATGATAAATACACTACAATAATATACAGAAACACATATCCGTCGATGGTACTAATGCTTATTATTAATGCTTATTAAAAAGGCTTATTCCATTTTTACCTTGACATTTTCAGATCTTTCCAAGTTACGACAAGAGTGTCAAAAGCGTAAATTGGAAGGGCATGTTTTAGACGTCTCTCCAGTTCCAATATGCGATAGCATCATCGTCCATGGCTTGGATTCTACTCAAACGGAGTGTGCGCAGCTTTACTTTGAAAGCAGGAAGTCAGGCAATGCGGATGAAAGTGAGGTCTCGGTTACCGTGGGAACTGAAGAAGATTGTCTAATCATTCAGTTTAGTGACTACAAAAGTAAGAGAACGTTATATTTTTTAATGTTTCATTTCATTATAATATGAAATTGTTTTATTATAAAATATATTCGCCAATCAAGTATCCATTTTGGAAACACTCTTTGAAAGCGTAAAATATAACTTATTTTCCGGTTTGTGTATACATGACATAATTTCCATGAACGCGACTCTAGCACTAGACAGTTGTTCATGCATCTGTTGAATTATGTTGCAGTTGTCGACAAGGTATTATCAAAAGCCCACAAGATATCCAAGCATACAGTCTCTGTGTCCCTATTAATGGAAGGATTTCAAGATGGCGAGACATACACAGATACATGGTACAGACAGCCTGAACCCTTCACTATGGACAATCTGAATACATACAAGTGCATGGCCATACAACAGTCTCCTGAAAGTGGAAACATGCTGAGGAAATTGCTGGTCGATTGCTTTGCAGAACTAACATGGATATCTAACCACAGTGCAATTCTGAAATCCACACTTACCGTGGATACCAAGGATGCCTTGAAGTTAGCAAAGTCTTGGAGAAAGGACACAGAAAAGTGTTTCCGGCAGATATTCGATGAAGTCCACCTTTCAGAGATTAGACCCATAGCTCTGATTTGGGAAGACGTCGAAAAGAATCTGGATGAGATTCGCATGTCTGAATACAATAATGTAAATATTATTAAATCTAAGAATGAAACGAAGATAGTAGTTGTTGGAACAAACCCGTCGTTTTCTGCATTGGAGAAGAAGGTGAAAGGCATAGTATCTACGGTTGAAGAAGAATACAACAAGAAACAGACAGAATGCACAGAAACTGTGACATCACTGAATCCCATTCAACTTCGCTGTCTTTTGGCTGCGGGATTTCATTCAATAATGATAAAGAAATACCGAGATCTGGATGTAACTATTAAGCTCAAGCCAAATGAGTTGGTAATCAAGGGTCAGATTCATGACATAAAACGCTGCAAACTAGATATATACGAGAAAATCAATGAATTCAAGCAACGGGACTTTGAAGGATTTTCCAAAGCGATGCTAGAATTCCTTGAACGCAGAGAGATAAAGGAAATGATTGTAAGCAAGCTAAAGGCAAAGACATTGCTGGGTGTGTGGGAGGTTGATCCAGCCACAGGAGTCCTGACTGTTCTATCGTTATCTGAGAGCCAAGCCTTAAAGGTCCGAGATGTCATCAGCGAGCTGGTTGTGGAGCATATCGTGGCTCTAGACACACAAAACATGCACCTCATTCAGTCAGAGAAATGGAAAGGATTGCTGCATGAACTTACAAGTGTTCACGGGAATGTGCTTCAAATTCAAGACCTTGAACAAACTAGATCAGTCCATATAGTTGCCATCGCTACCATTATGGCAGGAATCAAAGAGAAGGTTCTCAGTTTTATTGGAGATAATTCAGTTTACGAAAAGGTAGCTCGAGTATCAAAACCTGTGTACCGATTCTTACTCATGCATGCAAAGATGGATTTGGAAAAGATTGACAGAATGTTGTCAAAGAATAACGGCAAACTTAAATACATTGATACAGAAAGGAGAATTGTCTTCAACGGCTGCATGGAAAACATCAACACTGGGTTCTTGCAGCTATTGACAATGTCAAAAGGGATTTCATCAAAGAAGCATACGTTGTCGAGAGATGGAATAGGAAAATACATGTCTTCAGAAAATGGAACGAAAGCAATATATGAGGTTGAAAATAATGTGAGATGCATTATTGAGAAAACAGTTGACAGTGTTGAAAATGCTATTGAGGAAGAAGATAGCCCTGTGCTTTCCCACTTATTATCTGTTCGTCTTCCAGTCGGCTTCACTGTGAAGGCCAGCTGTGCAATAGACTCCATGAGAAAGATGGATGTTGTTCTGGGTGATATTACCGAAATGAATGTTGATGCTATTGTGAATGCTGCAAACGACCGACTGGATCATGTTGGGGGTTTGGCAAAAGCTATTTCCGAAAAAGGTAAGAATAAATAATGTATGTATAACTGAAGACCGTGTTTGATCCGGCGAGTCCAACACTCTGTTGACTTAGCTAAAGATTGTAGAAATTCTGGCCAAGTCCAGTTGGACAATCCTAAATAATATCAAACCTGGTTAAATTCTACCCTACTAATACTTCTAAGCCAAGTGAGCTAAGACTTGTGTGTTGGATAATTCTGTGACTACAGCTATCCAATACTCTCGGAGCGCCATTGTAGCACGGCCATGCAGATCTGGGATTCGAATACAAGTTGCTGGATTGCAATTCCAACGCTATATAACAAATGAGCTAAATGGGTGAAAGTCTCGCCAAGTATGCAGGAACATCTCAGATCACACCCGGCTACATATATAAAATGTCTGGTGGCAGCTTCTGGTTTGTGCATTACTGGACCGATGTGCATTCAGCCCATGAACGAAATGAATTGAAGTTCAAGTCTGGCGCCCGTATTAATTGCTTAGGCTAACCAACATTGAGTTGGCCATTCCTCCTTAAAATCTATGGTTAGAATGAAACCCCAATGTTCAGCCATTACTAGGCATTAGTTTCATCTTTCCAGAACCACATTATTACAACTGCTGTCTTGTCATTCTCCTTCCATGCACACACTAGTATACTCTAGGGCGTGATCTAGGACGTCTTCTTGCTGATCGTTTTGCGGCAGAAAACGTCTTCTTCTTCTGGCAGACGAATTCCTGCGCTCCACCTCCATAGCATGGGCGCGTAGATGAACATTTCTCGTCATATACTAGTAATATCCAAATAGTAACTAGAGAATGTTTTGAATTGCCATTTAAATGAGCATAAAGTGCAGATACTATATTAAGACGATAGTCTATGATGGCCTCAACCTAAAATATCAATACTATAATAATATATTATTTATCTATGTATTAGAGCAATTGACACATTGACTTCATTGTATTAGTATGTGTACTACAGTGATGCTGACTCTTATCGATGCACTTTGTTTAGGTGGACGCATCATTCAGAAGGAAAGCAATGCCTACAAGGCCAAACACGGTGGTTTTAAAATTGGCAATGCCATGACCACTAGCGCCGGTAATCTCCCTTGTCGCATGGTCATTCACGCTGTGGGTCCAGTGTGGAGCGATGGACATGCCGGAGAGGAGAAGAGTCTCAAGAACGCTGTGCTGGCCAGTCTGGACTTAGCTGACCAGAAGGGGCTCAGGTCTATTGCCCTACCAGCTCTTAGTGCGGGCATATATGGATACCCCACCACTCTTGCAACACAGTAAGGCTTATTACCTTTTTTCTCTCTTTTGTTTTGAATTGGTGTTTAAAGTCGCTTTCTAGAATCTTTCACTAATATCACAACTTGTTAGTTTAGGGCAGGAGGAAACCCACAACATCCGTAGCGCTGAATGTTGCAGTAAACCTGCGAGCACCGGCTGGTACTGACAAGACCAAGGATGATAACTGTATTGCCACTCTACAGTCGGTGCATCCTATCAATATCGCGTCAGAAAGGTAACTTTCGCGAACATTGATGCCGGGGCCCTGGGGCAGGATTTGAACCTGGAATCTTTGTCTCCGAAGTGCAACGTTCCTTACTATCCTATTGAATATTATATGACTATGATTGGCACCATGGTTGATATTCCATACCATTGATGCAATAATATAACCATGTGAATAATATTAATCCTATTATACTGTCTTATTATAATTTCATTGACAAAACTTAATGTGTAGCTTTCACACAGTATGATAGTTAAACACATTTCACTGCAATAACATCTTGGATTTCGTTAACCAGGCATATTACAGAAGCCATTAAACACTTCTTCGAGACTGTGAAACCAAGCAGTAGTCTCACGAATGTCTATCTAGTGGATATAGGACAGAAAACAGCAACAGAATTCACCAAAGCTATGAAGAATGTTTTCGGTACAAACAAACCTACTGGTCACGCTGTATGTGGATCTTTGGCAGGGTCCAGAAAATATCGTAAGATATTTATTTATACAGGGAGTTCAATTGAAGAAGTATATTAAATATAATTAACAGTAACGCTGAAGTATTTGTAATTACAATACCGTATTATTTTGTTATACATTTAATGTGTTTACATGTATACGTGATACTGATAAGGAGGGAAACGTAGCACAGTAGGTATGCATCGAACCATAAAATGCAAAAGTTCGAGTTTGATTGTCGTCCATGGATCCAAAGATATGGATGGATGATAACAGTTCAATAGTCAAAGGAAATACGATTCCAATGTCAGTATTTTCAGTAAATAGCAGTCACCCTATTATCAGTAGCAAGGGAATAATAAAGGAATAGTAAATAGTATTTAGAATTTTATTTTTATACACCGTGGATCTTCCGATAATGTTCATAAATTGATATGTATTCCAGCTCCTATTGCAAAAAAACCATCCAAACCCGTTACTGGTGAAGCAGATATTGAATTAGTCAAAGGTGGAATAGCTCAGCAGAATGTGAGTATCACTTTCATTACCTATATTCGTTCATTATCAGTGTATAAAACTCCAGCAATGTCACTGCCAGACATGAGGACTGGTAAGTCTGAAGTTATACATGTTCATCAACTGTGATATTATGCCTTTAATAATAAATGGTATACGCAGGTCGACGTAATAGTAAGCTCCACCTCTGCGAACCTGGATCTATCCAATGGCGCCGTGTCCAAGTCCATCCTAATGGCGGCGGGTTCCTCCATGCAAGACGAGGTCAACTCCAAGTACAAGAATGGCTTGCGACAAGGAGAGATTGCCGTCACTTCCGGCGGTGGTAAACTGAAGTGTCAGGAGGTCTACCACACGAGTCTTCCTTCATGGACTGCAGATGATGATAATATCCCTGTCAGTAACAAAGCCTAAACCTTATTCCTTAATATATCTGGTGCTCTGAACACATATCTAGTGTATGGAGTGTACCTCATTATACATAGGCCTACTGGTATAGAAGTTGTTAGTCATGTGCATGTGTGGTAGGGTTATTTTCTTTCGGCACCTGGGGAGTTTAGTGCTCAACCCCAGGCCCTACTCCTCGTGTCTGGGGACGGGCAGCGATGTACAAGTAACAGATGAGGCCAATTCGTATGATGATTAAAGATGAAATTTACGTTGGGCGCCATTGAAACAGGGAATCATGCACCCTGGGATTCGTACCCGAGTTGCTGGATTGTGAGTCCAACGCTCTACCAAATGAGCCAAAGGGGTAACCCCTCTGGCTGAGACCAGTAGGAGCATCTTAAATCACACCCGGCTACACATGCATAACGAGTAGACAGTGGAAACCAATAACTACATATATGTAGTTCTTACACCATCAGTATTAGGTATGCATGGTCATTATGTTAAATTTAATCAACTTCTTCTTTCTGGAGACATAATGTCCTAGTTCCGAACTGACTACATTATTATTTAGTAATCTCTGTTCAAAACCTATAAATATTATTTGATATTATGCAATGAGAAAATTAGTAACAACATATGTTATTTAAATACGATACTGTCGGTAGTTCTGGCTACGTCATAAATCAAATGTGACAAGGACCAGTCAGTAGTCCTATCATTATCATAACATATTATGTTGTCAATATGAAATCAATGAACTAATAACATTCAACGTTAATATGGCTATCATAGCTTCTGCCGATTGCACAAGCTGTGAAGAGATTGCATGTCTGATGGTTTCCTCTATGTTATCAGGTCCTTGAGAAGCTGATGTTGGCTTGTCTTAATACTGCATCAAATGCTGGACACAAGTCCATAGCATTCCCCGCCCTTGGCACAGGAAACCTGGGTTATCCGAAACAACTGGTGGCGAAAACCATGCACAAGGTCATTCGCGAATTTCAGCAAAGTAACAAATTGCTTGAGGTGGTGAAAATCGTAATCTACCATATGGACAATTCAACCATACAGGTAATACCTTACGCAATTTGAACTGTTGAATCTACCAATACTAAGCAAGGTGAATAGATGTATCTATAGAATAGATCCACTTACACTGTTTATATTTGCATTTATAAAGTGAGTCATCATCCGTATAACATGTACAATGTCGTGTGTCCTGGCAAAAGGTAACTGTTGAATTCGAGAAAGAACACTTTTAGGAACACAGTCATCTTTCTCTTTCGTAGGCTTTTGAGGCGTTCCGGTCATCACGAGACATGTCGTTTGACTCGACCAGGACCGTACCTTCATCGTATGCCTACGAGACAGAACCAGGTACTGTTATTCACAAGCCTCTATTATAAGTAGATACGTGTATGCACTTGTGCATAATACTGAAAAGAAGAGAAGATTCCGATTCCCAGCATCATGGTTTAAACATATTTTATTTAAAAAATAACTGAAAGTGGATAGGCAAACAAGCAAACTGCTTAATTCCCAGCATCATCTCTGTATGTAATTGAGAACGATGTATTGGTCGTTATAACGTGACAACACATCATTGCATTATTTGAAGCTGTGTGTATAGGTTATAAACCACCAATTAAAATCCCATAGACGACAGTGTTAACGTATGTATGCATATGATTCAAATACCAC
The DNA here is from genome assembly GCA_032361325.1 of Lepetodrilus fucensis. Classification (NCBI taxonomy): domain Eukaryota; kingdom Metazoa; phylum Mollusca; class Gastropoda; order Lepetellida; family Lepetodrilidae; genus Lepetodrilus; species Lepetodrilus fucensis. The sequence continues at coordinate 9,132 of JAUTBV010136794.1, forward strand.
AAAACTACCTACATTGCAAAGCTTAGTTCCCCAGCAATGTAGAAATCAAAGAAAAAGACACATGTCAAATTTCTTGTTTACGTTTCACAGGAATACGCATGACGTCACTGTATGTTCGGAATGGATACATTGTGTAAACTTCAACTATCTTAAAGACCACACAAAAATAACATGTGATGTTTTTAATCGGCTGGGGACTATACTACAGTGGAAAATACCATTTACAACCAATCCAGGGCCAGAAATCCCATCTATGCCGTACTGACGAAACATCCGTCTGGCGGCAAATTCAAATAATTTAGTGGTTTATAACCTATAGGCCTGCAACATTTGTCATAAATTATATATTTGTGGTAAATATTATTTTCTTACAGATATCCTGGTTATATTGACTTGTATTAGTGTAGGAACATTGTCTATCTCTGTCTTGCATTGTCTTGCATTACAGAACCGACGCAGTCGGAAGACTTCAAGGAGCACGTGGAGGGGGAGATCAAGATCAACATCGTACAAGGGGAAATGACTACCCAGAAAGTAAGCAAGAATCATGTGGATACACACAGCCAGTGCCTTTGCTTTACCCTACTGTTTTTGTTCATTTCTCAAAATGACCACCCAGAAAGTAAGCAAGAACAGTGTTCTCCTAGAGTCCCTGAAGCATTCGTAACAGGATCTTGGATATGTATTTTTGATGCTACTGTTTTAAATAACGTTTCCGTTTGTATTTAGGTTGACGTGATAGTCAATTCCACTCAGCCTAACCTTGACGTCAATGCTGGAGCACTGTCCAAGTCTATTACTCAAGCTGGAGGCCCGGCCATACAACAGGAGTTACGTGATAAGTATCCCACAGGGATACAGACTGGAGACTTTGCCATCAGCTCTGGTGGGAAGCTGCAGTGCCAACAGATCTATCATACTTCTTTACCCAGCTGGTCAGCGGACGGTACTGCAATCAAGGTGGGTCTTATCAGCTCAATGATGGCACATTTCAACTGGGTTGTACAGTACTGTAAGGACCTACTCTAAAACAATATTGAAAAGTAATAAATAAATTAAGAAAGCTGAAGGTATTACCCTTCGAGTGTACACAAATATTACCTTTTGACTACATCTCACAAAGTAAGGGTTGTGTTACAAGATATGACATGTTGACTCGGTCACATAATAAGGGTTGCGTTACAAGATATACCATGTTGACTCAGTCACAAAATAAGGGTTGTGTTAAAAGATATGACATGTTGACTCCTCTCACAAAATAAGGGTTGTGTTGCAAGTCAATGTTACAGTCAATGTCTATAATCAGTCAATATGTATATTGACTGAAATTTTCAGTCAATATGTATATTGACTGATTCACTCAGGCAATGTACATATTGACTGAAAATTTCAGTCAATGTACATATTGACTGAAAAGTTAGCCTGATTTATACACAGATTGACTGACTGCTTAATTAAAGAAAACGAGAGTCGTGTTGAGGTTTACTTAGTATTTTATCGACATATCATGTTAACATATCCTATATTGGTGAGAGTCATGAGAGTCTACAGTTCAGTTCTTGTTGGCACATGTAATACTGGAGTGGCACCTGCTGTTGCATTTTACACCTGACTTGAAACATTTGCATCTGTTTGTCCGACATTGTTTGCCACTGGCTGCACAGTTGCATTTGGCATAGCCCTGACCACCGCACCTGGACTCGGCACTGCCTGGTCACAGGCACTTGAAGCAGGCCATTATTTTGTTAAATATATATGTATTTTTTTAAATATATTTTATTTCTTAATGTACTTTTATTTAAAATATATTCTTTTAAAAAAAAATGTAAACAAAATAATATTATATTATGTCAATTTATTTATTTTTAAAATATTTTTAAAACAGCTTTCTTTTCAACAGAATATATTTTAAATAAAACTACAATAAGAAAAACATATATAAAAAAATATACATATATATTTTTAAAATAGATGGCATGATTCAAGTGCCTGTGGCCAACCTCACCGTCTCTAGACATGTCCTCAATGCTATGCACTTCACTTGTTTATTCTCTTTCTCCACACATGGTGGTACAAGAGTAAAATTATAAAAGTTAATACAAGAATGACAAGATTGGCAATGTTGGATGTACAATACAATTATAGGTATATTAATGGACAGATATTAACAGTACAAGTTTAACAGTACAGTGTAGATATACAAATGCAGGTGTGGTACATGACTATATTTAATACAAACATCAAGAATTACTAGATGCAAGGTTGGATTTACATTAGTAATAGCAGGGTTGGATTTACATTAGTAATAGACTAAGTAGTATACATGTACCAGTCCTAAGATGGTTCTAATAAAGCGTGACAACCTCTTAACTTATTTTATTTTAGTAGTACATAGTAGTTTCTGGAAGGTGACTATGTTAGAAACTTTTAGATATTTATCTGATAAATAGAATTTCCTTAAGATTCTAAAATAAGGACATCTCAACAAGTAGTGAAATTCGTCAGCGATAGCTGGGGAGTTACAAAGTTTACAGACTCTTTCATCTCGTGGGATGTTCAG
>JAUTBV010136805.1:0-11691 GCA_032361325.1 Lepetodrilus fucensis
ATCGACATCTAACTTAGGAGGTGATAAGCTGGGTCATAACTTTAGGAGCTGCTAACTTTAGGAGGCCGTCGTGAAACGGGGGCCAGATGTGTATATCCTATTGATTTACCTAAATAAATAAGGAAAAATAAAATCCTGTATGTAAGGTATATTATTATATTATTAGTATGCATTTAATATAAAAGCATGTATGAAAAAAATATTTTCCCCAAATTCCAGGGGTGGCAATTGAACTCCCCGCATTGTTTGCGATAATCTCTGCACAAAATCTTTCTATATTGGACCTGTGATAATCAGTTATAATAACATATAACATATCCTATGCGTAATCGTCTTGAATAAATGTAACTCGTCATAATGATAAATTGGGCCTACTTAGGCCTAATATCGTTTCTCGAGTAAGCATTACTTTGGACATGACGTAAACCTATTACTTACTTATAACTATAACTAAACCACTAGTCTGACAGGCTTATTAGTACTTATGTCAATCGTCACATTGGTTTGATATTATGGATTCTTCTACACAACTAGTCGACATCAATCGATGTACGGGTATCCTGAAATGAGAAGTTTGCCTCAGCTGCATTAGGAGCATAAGCCAGCAATCGAGTGAGACGTTTATGTCAACAGCGATCTCATATCATAGCGTACAATCAATACAGGTAAGAGTATTATTTTTACTCTCTTCTACTGTTATATTTTGGGTTGTTGTTGTTGTATATTAGTATTATTATATATGCTATTTATAATGCTCTGTATATGCAAACCAAATTCCTGGAAAGGTAATAAAGCTATATTTGATCTTATCTTACTAACACAGTCGGAATATAACAGTAAATACTAGACAAAACAACTTTGAATAAAAAATAGTCAGAACCTCAAACCCGTCACGAGTCCTTTTTTCTATCTTGTCCTCAATAACATGATTATCACTTTCCAAGACAATTATTTAATGTTTTATTTTCAGGTATACCAGCTAGAAAAGTTTCCGATATCATGGACATTCTTCTAGCCATCGCTATACTTATTATATGCTTTCGAATAGGTATGTATGCAATTCATGATAAATGTGCAGCAACATCTTCCTCTAATGCATCGTCTGCCTCACAAGGGTCACCCACTCATTATATTCATTTCAGGTGAATGAAGGTAGAGCATGCCGGGGATGTGTGTTCATTTAATGTTAAAACGATAAAAAACTATTATACTGCTAGTTCCCCAAACCACGATTTTATTAGATAACCTCCTTAATGAGTATAAATTGTCCAAATTTACAAAATATATTTTCCAATCAGATCGCTTCTTGCCAAATAGCCCAGAAACCTACACTATAACAGTCCACAATGTATTGTAATGTGCTTATATATTTAATCATCTGCTAATTGTTAGATCTAGATCTAATGGTTCTAAAATATTTTCTTGTTCTTTTCTTTATTATTAAGAAAGTCACAAAGTCAAAAACTTCTTCAAAATAATATGCACTGTATGGTCTCTAAAGTGGGCATCGTGAATGCAGGGTATTGTATGGTGTTCTAAAGTGGCCATCATGAATGCAGGGTATTGTATGGTGTTCTAAAGTGGCCATCATGAATGCAGTGTATTGCTCCAAAAATGCGACGTTGCATATGTGCACTAAAAGGCAACTACCCAAATTCCAGTCGCGCACTCAGTCTGTGAAGAATATGTTGTTTTACGTTTCTGACGCCATTGTATGGACCTGCTATGGGTCGTGAAGAGTAGCAAACATGAGCAAGGATTCAATTCTAAATGTTAGATTATTCATATTGTACTACACAACATATATTTCTGTAATAACGTTGTTTATATGTGTTTGCTGGGTTTACATCACACTTTACATGTACATCGTATGCATTTCAGATGTTCACGGGAATCCAGGGACGGACTTCATATTTTGCTTTGTACAAATAGTTGAATCTAACCAGGGAACTGACGTTCTCATGATTACCCCTACCACAGACCGTGGATCAGTGGTCAAAGTTATCGCCCCTGGTTATCCCGAATTTGTAGACAATTCATTCAACATTGACGCAGGTGAAAACCTCATTGTAATCATTGACGAACACATTGCTATGGATCTTGGGTCGTATGTAGACAAACGCGCTCTCCACGTCACGGCGTCAGACAACATCACGGTGGTCGGTCTTAACAGAGAGATAGGGAAATCTACAGGAAGCAATTACGACGGGTTTATGGCACGTCCCACTGACCAGCTTGGACACGAATATTTCGCGGTAACGTACAACATCGGAATATTAACTTACCAACCCGGAACAACGTTTGCTGTTGTAGCCTCCCGGGATTCAACCCTGGTCAAAATAACCTTGGCAAAACACGAGTCTCTTTCAGTAATATTTGAAAACGTAACTTATTCCAGCGGAGAAACTATAACTAAAACTCTGCAACAGTACGACGTTCTGCAGATTCAGTCTATCTCGGATCTCACTGGAAGTCACGTAATAGCCAACGAACCAATCGCTGCGTACAGCGGCGTGAACAGAACCTCAGTTTATTACCAAAGATGTCTGTCAACCATGTTGGACCAATTGCCCCCAGTTAACACGTGGGGCAAGAAATACGTATCGGTCACATTCCCAGAAAGTGAAGGAGATCTGTACCGAATTGTGGCTAGGTGGCGGAACACTGCTGTGTTCATAGAAGGGATGGATCCGTTTCTCCTAGAAGGTCCTGGAAGCTGGAAAGAAATCTTCCTGAAGAACGCAACATATATATCTGCAAGGAAGCCTATCATGTTGGCGCAACTAGGCATAAGTCAGCCTAGGTCGACTGAAGATCACGTTTACATCGGGGACCCAACGCTGCTGATTCTCTCGCCAGTTGACACGGGATCCTCCAACTACACGTTCAGTACTTTGGGCACCAAGAAATGGTTCTTCTTCGTCGTCATCGTCATCCGGGCAGCCGCGGCCAGTGGACTTCTGTTGAACAACGAAGACGTCAAGAACGTGGCCAATGTTTCTGTGGAACACGCTCAGGGGTCGTCGCAATACGCCGTGCTGTCCGTGAATCTCACTGGGTTTGCAAGTCCTCTGGTTCTAGCTCACAAAGATGGCGTTGTTTTCCAGGCTTACGTCTACTCTGCTACCAAGTGCGAGGCGATGGCAAACTCACTGGGAGCAGTACCTTCTACTATGTACCAGGTGAGACGTACCGAGACTTAGTGTCAACTGATGCGAGTACTAGTTTGTTCAATACGTAGTTAGTTAGTGGACATTGACACAATACAAAATGAACTACAAGATTCATGAAACGTTTGTTTACGACGCTCAAGTTATATACATAGTATTAAACCAGCGATATGTTTGACTTATTATTGAACAAAAATAAAATAATTTTTAAAAAAAGAAAAAGAATAAATAACGTCCATATTAATATTTAAATGCTAGTGTGTGTTCGTCTAGATCTACTTTTGTTTCTTCTGTATTGCATTAAGGAATGTGAACAAACTTCCGGATATCCGGGAGATGGTCTGGATAATGATTGTGACGGTTTGATAGACGAAGAGGCATGCTGTGTAAACGTAGAAAGCAAAGGTGATCAAAGACAATAGTCGTCATGATTAACTGAACTGATTAGATAACATAATCTGAGAACATATATATTGACACACCTTGTATATTAATCCTATCTATAAGTTAGTCAACATTTCGCATTACCAGAATATTATTCAATACATCTTGATATGATCCTGCTTTGATATCCTCTGTTTACTTGTAAAATTTATATTTAACCGTCCTCTGTAGATGATGACGGGGATCTTATTGTGGATGAAGACTGTTCTGCTCCGTCAGGTAAGGGCAGGTTACTGCTAGAACATACAGAATGATATCCAAACTATTCGCTCCGGAATAGGCTACATTACTTGAATTCAATCAAGAAACGCGAGCAGGATATTATTTATATGGATTATATACATTTAGTTCAGGGCAAAAGTGTACTCAATGGCGCTATATATTTATGTATAGACCATATAATAATTAATATGGTACTCAATTTCGTGTTTTTGTTGTTGTTGTTGTTGTTGTTAACTATACACAGAGTATTATTGGAGCTACAAGATGGAACAAATATACCGTAACAATCGTATGCTATTATACTCTTATATATTTATTATATTATTGTTAATAATAGTAGGCCAGTGCGAATATTATACATTGTAATTTATATTAATAACATACTGAAAGTATCGTAGCAATAAAATGTAATTAGGAAATATGAATAATATATAACATTGTATATACTTATAAAAACAAAACAATCATAGATAAGTAATGGTAGTATAATTAGACATATATACATTGATAGCATGTGTAAGACATGGGAGGATAAATATATCTTAATTTGTTTTAGGTGACAGATCGCTGCAGTCCATATATTCTATTTGTTGCGGGGAAAACAATATTACATATTTCTGCACTGGTAAGTAGTTGAATATATATAGTACTGGTATGTAACTTATCTCCAATTAAACTCGGAAAGTATAACGTATAATTAGAAAAACGAAAAACACATATACATGTACTAGTAACTAACATATTAATATATAGGGCTTACTATATGTATTGTTTTTATTTCAGAAATTATACATAATAAACATTACAACAAAAGCAACAATGTTCGGATGCTGTCTACCAACGTAACGTCAAGGACAGCAATGACCAAACTCGGGTGCTTTGAAGAATGCGCTAAATTCAGAGGTTGCTGGGGGGTCAACTTCAATCCCTTGGCGCCCTCTGGTGGCGAGAATTGCGACACTTTGTACGGGACACCATCAGCAGAAACCTCAAACACTGATTGGATTCACTACGTGTTGCAGAAAACGTGGTTCAATTACATGGAAGTTTAAAGAATGAGAAACGACGATAATATACCTGTTCGTGCATTTTGTAGTAACACGTTTTTCTTAATACTAAAGGCGTTGGTAAATGCATTAGGCCTATGTAGGCCTATCATCCTCTAAACTACAGGTGCAGTGTCTCCTTATATGCGCCACGTAGTGTAATATAAGAGTTATACAGCAGTCTGTGTCTTGAGAGACGAGATGCTTACTGCATTATATATGTACTGTCAATGTAATCTGCAAATAATCATTAGAAGAGTAAAGAAGGTTTTTTGAAAGACCATTCATTGTGTGACAGTGTGTGTGTGTGTGTGTATGTGTGTGTGTGTGTGTGTGCATGCACGTATAAGTGGTTGTGGTGTATGTAAGAAGTGTATGGAATGTGTGTGGTTGTGGTGGTGGTGTGTGTGGTATTGTGTATGCACGTGGAAGAGGTTGTGGTGTGTTTAATAGGTGTATGGAATGTGTGTGGTTGTAGTTGTGGTGTGTGCAAGAGGTATATGGAATGAGTGTGGTTGTAGTTGTGGTGTGTGCAAGAGGTATATGGAATGAGTGTGGTTGTGGTTGTGGTGTGGGTGTGTATAAGAGGTTGTGATGTGTGTAAGGGGTGTATGGAATGTGTGTGGTTGTGGTGGTGGTGTGTGGGTGTGTGTATGCACGTGGAAGATGTTGTGGTGTGTGTAAGAGGTATATGGAATGAGTGTGGTTGTAGTTGTGGTGTGTGCAAGAGGTATATGGAACGAGTGTGGTTGTGGTTGTGGTGTGGGTGTGTATAAGAGGTTGTGATGTGTGTAAGAGGTGTATGGAATGTGTGTGGTTGTGGTGGTGGTGTGTGGGTGTATGTATGCACGTGGAAGATGTTGTGGTGTGTGTAAGAGGTGTATGGAATGTGTGTGGTTGTGGTAGTGGTGGTGGTGTGTGGGTGTGTGTATACATGTGGAAGAAGTGGTGGTGTGTGTAAGAGGTATATGGAATGAGTGTGGTTGTGTGGGTATGGCTAAAACGTCCAAAATAAAATTGGCTAAAACGTCAAAATTTGGCGAAAACGTCCAATATAAATTGGCTAAAACGTCCATTGTCTAATATGACTACTAATATTTGTATTTTGCAGGTGTGTTATCGTTTCTAAATCTATACTAATTAGTGACAGCAGACAAGTCTATTACATAATTCCATCATTCTTTATTTAGTAGGCACACTCACATCTACGTCATTATCTTTATGTGATTTCACGTTCATATACATCCACGTTTGCTGTGACATTATCAAAGGTAAATTATATATTATATATTGTTATGGGCTTATGAAAATGTAGCTATAGCCATATCAGAAGAAATAAACTAAGCAATAAAATAGATCACCATACAAATCATATTCCAATATAGTTGTTTGTTCAGGTCCAGTTAGAATCAGCCTTGTGTATATGGCTCTCAATCACAGAGCGTTTCACGTCAGGGTCTGAGAGGCAGAACGTTCCGCCTTTTTAGTTGTGGTCAATATTTCCTTCCGGTAGTTCCAAAGCATATGTTGCTTTTGTAAATTACTTTACAGTACACACTGTACACGCAGACAATCACAAAAACGCAAAATCGATCTGACACTTAAAACACCTCAGGCGAGACAATGGGTTTATAGATATGAATGAATGCAGTATGCATGTTTACGTCAACGGGTGGTCCCTCAGTCATCTATACTGTGTCTGAGTGGGATATTCTTGTTAACTGCGACATTAATATTCCAGAGTGAGCTAGCACTCTAAAACCGACTGGTGGAAATCCAGCCTAGCACAAGCAGAAAATAACATACACCGCTCTCCCGATCCATGCTATGAGACAAATGCGTCCCAAGGAGGGACCAGTCTGCCGAAATCAGCTAAGCTGGAAGGCGACTGTAAATAGCATTTAAATACACACACACAGGAAAACACACTTTCCTTTCATAAATTATCTAGGACTCCTATAGTGTAGGCATATTTACTTTAACTGTATACGTTACATTAGATATCCATGAGTATGTTCTAGAAATACCGTAATTAGCAAACCTCAAATAGATCTATATGTTTCGATTTCTACTCTATTATCGTCTGTTATATATATAAAACTCATGGGCAAAAGAAAGTATAGGTTTTATTTGATTTTCGATAAAATATAAACAACACAATATTTAGGTTGCATATTGAGTTTAATGTATAAAGTTGTCAAATGAGATGGTAATGTCAACATTGTATGGTAAAATCCTCAGTTAAACAATCATAGGGTAAAATTGTTTGAATTTCACCGATATCTGTGATAATGGATGAAACTGTCATGAGGAATAGAAGTTCATTTGTGGAACAATAGCAATATCAGTAGCGTATGTGACCACCCGTTGCATCTTATGCACGCCGGTAAACGTCGCCGCATCGCTGTTGTCAAACGTCCCATGACGTCATTTGGTATTTTTCGCCAGTCCTCTCTCAGACCCAGTTCCATCTGTTGAATAACTTGACTATGACGTTGGTGGCATCTAGTGTGTCTGCCTAGGTGGCCCCATAATGTTCTAATGTATTCATATCCGGTAAAGAGAGCTCTTTCCCAATTTCTGACTTTCCACTGCCAAACTTGACAAGCTGACGTGCCCACCACAATCTGGCGCGTCGTTCCCACTGCAATCTGGCACGTCGTGCCCACCGCAATCTGGCACGTCGTGCCCACTGCAATCTTCATTGTCGTGCCCACCGCAATCTGGCACGTCGTGCCCACTGCAATCTTGCACGTCGTGCCCACCGCAATCTGGCACGTCGTGCCCACTGCAATCTTGCATGTCGTGCCCACCGCAATCTGGCACGTCATGCCCACCGTAATCTGGCACGTCGTACCCACCGCAATCTGGCACGTCGATGTTGAAAGGCCATGTCACGGAAGGGACAATATGCTCGGATTCCTGCAGCCCTTAGTCTTCGTCATACTGTGGGCCGACGACCTAGAGCTGTTTCTGCCGTTTGACGTTGACGTAACGAATCAGTTTTGGAGGTGAATAATGCGGATGTAGCAAACTTCTGACGAGATTGTGACACGTGGTCTTACACTTCAGGGCCTGGCTTGTGTCAGTGGAACAGCCTGGCTACCGTAAATGGTGTACGACCAAACGTTCTTGCAATTCGGTGTTACGCCGCTCTCGTGTGATCCATACTCTTAGCGCGTTCGCTCTGTTCCTGCGTCAATCTTGGCTTGGTTCGGGTGTGCTTTCATTGGCTGTGATACTAATGCATAAGACTAGTCATTTTATACCACATGTATGCACGCGCATTGCATACTACGAGTGGAAAACATGTTTTACTATGTTTTCAAGATGGCATCGGCACCGTAACATGTTTTGCCTTCGAATGATATGATGTTCATTATGTTATTTGGACACTCATTATTGACATATTTACTTTCCATTAATCACGAATATGCCTGTGAGCAATAGAATATAACAACCTATACTTTCTTTTGCCCATGTTTAGATTCTACTGTCCTATCCTATTACTTCAAAATGGCGACACCCACAGTAAATACAATATTAAAGTTCATGCTTGTGTAAAGTCGGTGTTCGTTTGACCCATTAGTTTAATACATAATATGCAATGTTCCAGCATACATAAAAATAGCAATAGAAATAAAATCAACATTTATATTGCATGCAAATTGCAATAACTGTCCAGCGCCTTTGGAGAGCCAAAATAATGCTCATACTAGGCGTATCTGCAGACCTTTAGACTGTCAAATGGCAATCATTTATATTAAGGTGCCACAGTGGCACATTCAGGATTGCTTTCATATTGCTAGTCTAGTAGATCTACATTCGTTTTTGCTTTGACACATGTGTTATAGATCTTGACTTCAACACCCATGTTATGTTATGTTGTGTTGTCAATCCCGCCTGTTGTACATGCAACTCTTTCATTGGTTGAAACATCATACATTATATCTACATAATGTCAAGACATTAGCACTTATAAAAGGTTACCTATTATTTATCTTTGTCGTGTGTTGAACACTTGAAAGTATGCCGTTTCACTTTCTTCTTGGTTTTATTTGTGTCATTGTTTTTGCGTAACAATGCGTTGACGTAATAAGCTAGACTCTATGACGTATCATGTAACATATCGTTAACCCTCTCTTTGATGTTGAAATGAATATGAAATACGCACAGCTGTAAATAACTTAAAATATAACAAAACATGTGGTGTAGACGGTGTGTATAATGAATACATAACAAAGCACATTGTCCATTCTAATGCTCATATATGTAAAACTGTTCAATGTAATCCTAGAAAGTGGAATAATGCCAACAGCTTGGCTGATCGGAGAAATTCCCATTCAATTGAATTGTATGTTCCCTATGTCACTATAATGTGAATTTTGAGAATTAACTTATTTGATTTGATTTGCTCTCCTTGCTGAAGGCAACCTGAGATTCCCTAAAGAGCCGTCTGCGCCTAATACAGCAGGGAGAAGGTTAACGATTATCCTCATGTAGATTAGGCTATAATCTATGGCCTATATTAGTAAATGACCGTAAATCTATGTAGGCCCTATTCTCCATATCACTCACACTGTAGATGTGATTATTATGAGAATCAATTCTGTTCTCTGTTTACGTTGAAGACGACTGTTTATCACTACGTAGGCTAATGCATGTGATTGTCCAACATTTGACTAAACTCTAAAAGTTATCTGGGAAAATGACAGGGTAACCTAAACTCATGGCATGGCTGTCCCTGATATAGATATAATTATTCACTCATCAGCGATTTTGTTCGGTACATTTTCCTTACTTGCGTGTGTAGATACATGTAACACTCTTTACCATAATAAAACCCAAAGATATTGCGGGATTGGTGTTTATTCCTACAAACGTTAGGCGACGTAACTGATGACCATGACAACCTTGACAATTATTTGTTATCTATGGATTCCGACGAAGGCACACTCGCCGAAAACATTTAAAATAGGCCGACGCATAATGAAATACGATTTCCTAGTATCTACAGAACACAAATTATCATTTTTAGTAGGCTGCTCCTGAAAACATCGACATGTAGGCATAACAAAGTATGATTTCCTGGTATCTATAGAATAAAACCACAATGTTATTTAGTGTACTCTCTGACATTTCTAAATCTAGGTATTATAAAATACGATTTCCTTGTATCCCTAAATATATTGAAAGATTTTAGGACGCAAGTTTAAGGCCCGGAAACTTTGAAATATAAGCATAATTAAATACAATTGCTCGGAGAAATAAAACTCATAGTGTTATCTAGTGTGGTCTGGGGGTTGCTCCCCGAAAATATCGAAATATAGGCGTAACAATGTGCGATTTCCTGGTGTCTATAGAAATAAACCCCACACTTATCTATTGTGGTCTGGATTCTTGGTGTGTGCTTCCAGAACATTTTGAGATGTGGTCTAGGGGTGTGTTACCCGAACATTTCGAAATGAAAGCATAGCAAAGTGCGATTTTCTGGTATCTACAAAAATACAACTCACAATGCTATCTATGGTGGCCTAGCTTGGTAGTATGCGCCCCGAAAAATCGTGGTCTGGGGTTGTGCTTCCAGAAATTTTCAAAATGTGGTCTATGGGTGTGTGTTCGCCGAAATCTTTGAAATGTAGGCATAACAAAGTGCGATTTCCTGATAAAATATAAAACCCTCAATGTTATCAAGTGTGGTCTGGGGGTGTGCTTCCCAAAACATATGTGTTGTTTTTTATTCTTTTTTATTTTATAAATTCTATGGGGGCAGGGGGGCGCAAGCCGGGTGAGCCCCCACTCCTATTTGCATTATATTAATGCCTCGCATGTTGTCGCTACAAGCCTAAATGAATAAAAGTTAAGTTATGTTTTGTGTGACTACGACCCCTTATAGATACTCTGTTTTGCAGGTGGCAGGGCAGCTTTAAGTGGAGCTCTTAATACTGTTAAAGCTGCATTTTTATTTTTTATTACAGAAATGTATAATTAAAGTTTGTCATTCATTGTTTTCACATCAGTAATCCATTGACTGTGCAAAGTGTAGCATGATATATCCGTGTTCAAAGTGTATGTGTTCGCCAACACGTCGAATACTCAACACATGTCAAGGGCAATTACACAATGTAGTCACATGGAAATTTGATATATAGGGTCACTTGCAGCATGACAAATGTCTGGCGTCACAACTTTTCGAATCGGCCCGATCTTGTCCATATTCTTCGTAATAATATATCCCATTAAACGGACAATTAGTCAATTTGTTAATGTGACCGCACGAATTTGCTACCGTCGTTCGCGACTATTCATACGCTTACATGGGCGCATGCGTGATGAAGAACGATAATTCAGACAGGCACGCGAAGTATGTTATAAGTCTTGGCAGCCTGGATCATCAGATTGTCCCGGAAGTCGTTTCGAGACAAATGTTGTGTAAGCAAACAAGTATCTAGTGCCATCGAGATGTGGATATTAGATATCCACACTCCTACACGACCGCCTGATATCTTTGTAACGATCATCTGAGATCAAATCACTGTATCCATCAAAGTAATACTTTTAATAAATGATCACAGTTGCACGGCATTGGTCAATAGAAACGGGATAGGTTTTGCGCTATCTGACAGATTTCAGCGTATATCAGAAACAGTTATCTCTGTGAATTAATAAGAACAAAATATAACAAGATACGTGCATGTAGGCCAATACATGCACACGTATGTTCATAATCATGTTAGCCTACACCAACATTCTGTAGATAATGGTGGTGTGGTGTTCACATGCTATCTGTGTTATTAAAAAAAAGGTAT
>JAUTBV010136816.1:0-26792 GCA_032361325.1 Lepetodrilus fucensis
TGTATGAGGACGGGTAACTTCTCAGACTTACCAGTCCTCATGGCTGGCAGTGAAATTGCTGGAGTGTTATACACTGCTATAATAGTATTACCTACATCAATTTGAAGATGTCATTTACATAACATCTTACAGAAGGTGGCCAAGGTTTTTTTCTCAGCAGACTAGACTTCTTTGTGTTTTCTTTCACGGAATTTAATAAAGCACAAGTTAGGACAATTACAATTTGTTTCTGTTTTCCGTTTGAAAAACCCCAAAAGGCAATGGAATTATTCCAATAAAAGTGACATCATTTACAAAGTTTAAAGCGGTGAGAGAGTTTACATGTCCTATCGTTCTATCTGTATTCATAGGAAAGTGTTACTAATTCTGAATATAGGTATATTGCGCTATATCGTTCGTTGAAGCTCATAAATATACTAAGCATAATTAGATTAGATTAAACTTATTTTATTAACCAAAATGTTATGAGACTGGATAAAATCTTGACGCTTACGGGATCCCCCTCTAATACTAAAGTAATATTATATAATACAAAGAACATAATTAATATGTACAAATATATATAATTTACTTTGTCAGACCAACCTGAAGACCAATAGATCTATATGACATTCATATAAGTGAACCTGCATAAAATGTTTCTTTGCGTAATTAAAATACACTCGTTTTTTTTTAACTCTGAATGTTGTTGTTTTGGGGAGGTATTTTTCCCCTTCTCTATTTCCCTTTTGTGTGTGAATTAACCCGTCACACTTGGTAACTTGGTATCTTTATATGTTCTCAAAACCACCAACGGTGGGACACGAGATACAACTTACATTTATAAAGTGAAAAGAAATATATACTTGCAAGACATGACAGGATATAGAATATATAGGCTCTACATTGAGTCAATAATACATGTGCATATATGTGTAAGCGATGAATATTGCCGATACCGTTGGTGTTGTTTGAGATGTAGATGGTGTAGTTGTTAGCGTAGTTGTGGTTGGTGTTAGCGTAGTTGTTGTTGGTGTTAGCGTAGTTGTGGTTGGTGTTAGAGTAGTTGTTGTTGGTGTTAGCGTAGTTGTGGTTGATGTTAGCGTAGTTGTTGTTGGTGTTAGCGTAGTTGTGGTTGCTGTTAGCGTAGTTGTGGTTGGTGTTAGCGTAGTTGTGGTTGCTGTTAGTGTAGTTGTTGTTGGTGTTAGCGTAGTTGTGGTTGGTGTTAGCGTAATTGGTGTTAGTGTAGTTATGGTTGGTGTTTGCATCGTTATGGTTTGTGTTAGCGTAGTTATGGTTGGTGTTGTTGCATTAGTCTCTGTTGGTGATGTTGTATTTGTAGTAAATAGCAATCCACTGTATACTGTTTTGCCATTATGTCACAATATTCTGTATGCACTGCAAGTGATGCATACCGATAAATCACAAACTAAGCATGATCATGCAAAATCATATCGAATATCAGTATCAGTTGACTGGAATGTGCCTAGTCACTCAGTTACTCACGTGCGAATATGTCATTTCATAAGGCCACGTAAAAATTAAATCAAGTATTATACTTCTTTGGAGTATTGATCTCCCGGGTTCGTGTCTAAGGTGTTATTATAACGTCCTATATATTGTCCCTGTATTCTATATTGTCCATGTATTCTAGTATACTGTCCCTGTGTCCTATACAGTCCACGTGTCCTATACAGTCCATGTGTTCTATACTGTCCCTGTATTCTACTGTCCTGCATGTGTTGTACGGTCCTGTATATGCCCATGTGGCCCTAAACATTAGACTGTGACAGAAGATCACAAGTTATGTGTATACATATGAACGGACATTGACTTATATATATTCGGACCTGTTGCACAGAACTGTATATATATATATATATATAATATGATTGTAAATAAAAATGTCGGAACCCGCTCTATATTAAGTGTAAGTCAATTGGATAAAACAATGTTATGGCTACAATATTTGAGAGTATAGTTAGCTAACAGTATTGTACATTTATATATAGCAGGGGCCATATTCTCGAAACGTTCTTACGATCTTCTTAGCATAAGAACGTTCCTAACGTTATCTTAAGGGAATATGCTACACTTTAACAAAAAAATATCTACCAATAATAAATTGTTCAAATTGTGTGTACTTGTCCAGCATTAAAAGGCAAATACAAAAACAAACAAAATATTGATAGGTCACCGCACTCATTTTTACGCTAATCCACATAGACTAACAGGCATTTTATCAATATACTTGTATTTTTTATGATTTCTGTATATGCAAAGATGAACTAAATAATCTATGTGTAAACATGATAGCAGCCTATATGTTTGTGATATTTCATTGTGATGTCCAAGAGGAGGAAAAATCCCGCAAAATGCTTAATCTCTCCTAAAATATTAAATATTACACCATATAATGAAAAGTTATGGTAAATAAGAATGCCTAATTTCACTGGTAAAATTGAGATAAAAATTGTGATAAAAACAATTCGACCAATAATAAATTGTTCAAATTGCTTCAAAAGCTTTATCAATATATATATTAACGGAAAAGAGAGAAAAAAAGAAGATATGTCACCGCACTTTAAAAAAAGATCATTTCGAAATACTATCCATACCTCCTTCATATAGTCCTGCAGAAAAATCGAAAAGTGTGTTTTAGGGTATATGCAATGTTTTGTTCTCGATTCTGGTTGATTGGACCCTCCTGAGCATATTTCAGCTGGTTGACAAGCTGATGTTTATATGCATTTTCTTAGTTTGTTAAAACAATTTACTTTGGCGGCAAATAATATGTTTTCATGGTCAGGGATTCAACTGGTACTCATAAGATTGATGCTTTTTCACAAATTCAAAATTCAAAATGGCCGCCATGAACGAATGCATTTTTTAATAACTTAATTTTTAGATCAAGTAGAAACATGATTTTGGGTGGCAAACAATGTTTTCATGGTCAACTAATTGACTAATAAGTATATATTTAATGCAAGTACTGTTTCAAAACGGCCGCAATAAACGAATGCATTATTTCATAACTTCACTTATAGACTACGTAGAGACTTGATTTTCACTGATTTTGGTGACAAACAATGTTTTCATTTATGTAAATAGGTTTTAATGGTTAAATTCAAAATGGCCGCCATCAACAAATGCGGAAGTAGGAACATATCACAAACTACATGGCATTATATTGATAAATTTCAATTTATTTATGTAAATATACTGTTTTTCTCTCGAATAGATTTGTGACAATGTATACAGTGTCAAATTAATTAATTAATTAATACATTAATTTTATGTGTGCTAGTGGATCCTCTGGATTGTCACCAAAATCAAGAAGTGAAGTTATGAAAAAATGCATTCGTTGGTTGCGGCCATTTTGAATTTAGTCTTTCCAAAATATACTTGAATTAATTATATATGTACTAGTCAATTATTTGATCATTAAAACATTGTTTGCCACCAAAATCATATTTTTTTATAAATTACGCCAGCACATTTTATATTAAAACTGCGTCTTTAAAACGAGCACCTGTCTGATAACGAGGCTGCTGCGTTGTGCAAAACCAGTTTAGTAGTGTCTTGCGCATGTCAAAGGTTTGCCACAAAATGGCGGATATTCAAACAAGATATATCATGAAGTAAAAGTCTACCAAGTTTTGCTTTACACCCACGGAGGACTACCTGTATATTGTAGTAAATATTGCATGTTTAGTTTATCTTGATAGTATGCCAATAAATAAAATGGATGTTTGTCTGCAGAAATCCTCCCTCATCAGTAAACGGGATGAATCTCTCGACAATATGTTTTTGGTAAACAAAGTCCAAGCGCGAAATTTGAGTCGTAAAGGGTGTTGTTGCATTATAAACCGCTACTGTTATAATAGTATAGTATTAACAGTAGAATTACACATGACTAGTGTCCGCTTTTCGGATTCTATCGAACATTGTTTAGATGTAAATATTAAAAATAAATGTTGAACTTCAAGTTTCAACTAGTCTGCGCTAGCTCGAGATTCCTCGTACCTGCTAGACATATGAGACTTTATATATATGTACATCCAGGGTAACGCTAGAGGGCATAGACTTATAACGTATGATATTTTCCCTCTACTCAGAGGTAGAGGAAGAAACAAACATTCGTAGAAATGAAACGTGCACAAAATCGACTCACTTGACCATATAGAGGGCTTCGCGCTCCCATGATGCCTTGTAGAGAAACAGTACGGCAACAAGGAGAAATGTCGTCTCACTGTCAAATCTAGGCGTGATTGCGGTAAAACATCTGTAAGATTGCCAACACTGATCACACACCAAGGCCTTCAAACAAAAGTATATTGTCAGAAAAACGACGTAGACTTTGATTTTCTGCAATAAATACTAATAGGGTTGGCTTGGAACAAAAAGAAGATAAATACTTCCGTGTTTGCAGTGACCATTTGTAATTAGGCCTATGTGTATGTCTATTTCGTATAGTATGTCATGAAAACTGCTACAAGAGATCGTTAAAGCTGTGAATATTCATATGTATGTGTATTGCCATATGTATTCAGTATTCATCACAAATTTCTTTTGCCTTTTGGGCTACTGAGACAACTCGCAAATGGAAATGCAAACATATATAGTTTCACTCTGACGTCGATATGACATGTGACAGAAACTGTCCCGAGTATCTGACAGTTTCCTAGATGACAGATTATCGGAACTCATCTACATCTAGACTCCTCAGGAATATTCAAAATACAGTTATTGTCTGCATATTATTTCTATATTTGTTTCCGACCCGAATGCGAGAAATTCAAATCAAACGCAAAGGACACAAAACTCGTCACAACATGCAAACATACTCCCTGGCCTTGAGATTACGAAACTTTTTGAGTACGATTTCATGCTCAAGCTCATATTTTATGGTGATTTGTGAACAAATCTTTTGAGTTAAGTATGAAATCGTACTCAGAAAAGTTTGATAATCTCAGGGCCCGATTCAGCAGTCATGAAGAAATGTGACACCAGTAAACAGTACACTATCTACTCAGAACTGCAATCGGTGCTTCTGATTGGTCAGTGCTGTGGTCAACACTTGAGTTATATTCTTGTTATTTTATTTTAAATCATGATTTTGGTACTAATATATATTCAAGGAGCCCTCTACTCGACTCCAGTGCGCAAAATAAATGTAATCGCAGATGCTTGTTTTCATCCACATTTACTTTTTCTTTTTTACTACTTTTTTCAGATGGCTACATTGATGGCATAGCATTCATCGTAGACCGTTACATTCTACTATCCATGCTGTAAAGACTATCCAAAAACAGATTTAAGAATGTTTCGACACTTCACTGATGTTCCAGGCGAAGGAAATGGACCCATTTCAGACAGAGTCGTGATGTAAGTCTTACCACAACGATAAGAATTATATCACCAGATCACTGTTGAATACCTATTTTAAAACATTTGAATTGGTATGGCGTTTCAAACATTCCCCACCAGAATACCTACCAGTGTTATGCTGCATTCGGTAGTGGTGGGAACTGATAGTTTCAAGTGGTAATTACTACTGGAACGTGTTCGGCTAACCAATATGGGAAATAACAAAAACAGGCTGTGTCACACGGCTGAGCTAGACACTTTTCGAGTATTTGATAATTTGTTAGCACCGCAAAGGGCTCTAGACTAACGTTTTGAGTTACTTGCCCACAGAGCAAGTCGAGGAAAGTTGCAAGGTGTTAAATGTTAAAAAATAGGTTGCCCGCAGTACAATTTAACTTGCCCCTGTACGTCGGGCATATGTTAGTCCTGAGCCCTGAGCGCATTTAGTTTAATTTGCTTTAACAATGAGAGAGAAAAATAATAAAATACTCCATGACATGCCGAGATTCTCTTCCAACCCTAGTTTAAAAACATCCTACAATGTACAGCAGAACTAACAAATCACCCAAGAACACATTACTATATGGTGAATGTTTGTTTCTTCCTCTACCTCTGGGTAGAGGGAATATATCATAAGTCATAAGGCTATGCTCTATAACGTTACCCTGGATATACATATATAAAAAGTCTCATATGTCCAGGTAACGTTAGAGGAATCTCGAACTAGCATAAGGCTAGACTAGGACACTACTGTGCAACATTTGTCAAGTAAACCATTTCTAATTGCAGGAATGACGATTCTGATGATGATTGCAGCACCAGGTCATCGTTAGGAATTCTGTCTATGGATGCCATGAATGGTAATCATCACTGAATTTAAGAACTTAGATCTACTTATAATAATCGTCGCAAATGGGTGAAAGATTCCCGCAGCGACGTTAAACTCCATATTCACTCACTCACTACTTATAATGTACTGTTAGTACTAAATGTTGTTATGTAATATGTGCAACTTGAACATTATTAGATACCAGCGTGATTTATCCAAAATTGTAATAATTCTATACTATAAACTTACCGGATTTGTGGATATTCATGCCAAAATGTCTTTCTAACGTACACATCGATGGGGTTTGCAATGACGTCACAATCATGTATGTCTCATTATGAGGTCATAACTGTTATGAGTAGGTAAACCGGGGTGTAACACTTTTCACAGGATTCCTCTCGACCAATCAAATCACTACAATTGACGCATATTTTGGATAAGAACTATTATACTAATATTTTATTTAGTATCACATGATTTATTCTTTCAATGTTGTGTTTGTAATTAATTGTATGTAATCAATGTTAATAGTATAAAATAACCATTGTATGTAAATACAAGAATATTGCTGCATATATCACTATCAGCTATTATTGTGAGGTCAGCTATAATGTATTTGACTAAATTTCTGATTAGATGTTGATCATGATCTGTTAGGTGAGTATAATTTTAAAGTGTTTTTACTACCAGAATGATGTTCTCTGACAAATTGCATTTAGTTTCAGTTGGTTATAACAATATTGGCCAATTCTCGATTTGTACTGGAGAGAGCATGTTATGTGATGATTTTTACTCATCTCTGAAAGAATTGTTTTCTGTGATGTGTCACAACTTGTGTTCATGTTCTGATTGTTCATTTGCTAACAGTTTAACCGGTGTGCGGTGAGCAGTTATCTATATTACACCTACAATATTTTAAGTTAATTATATGTCCCTAGTGTGCACATTACTTTATGTTATACTAGTGTTAATATTTAAATGTAAGTGTTTAACGCTACTGTATTAACGACTTTACAGTTATCGGCCTGGTTGCAATCAATGTGTACTTTCCAGTTTCTTTGTTATTTGGATCAATTGTCAAATCACGATATGTTTGAATAGGTTTGAGAATATTATTTTGTTATTTATATTTATCATTGACAGACACGTATAGTATTGCTTGCATGTCCAATGAATTATTACTAGTTGCTTAGGTCAATAGTGATATTGTGCATCATAACCTGATAACATAGATGCAACACAAAAACTGTGTTCCATATAACCACCTTTGTATTCTTGCCTTTCCTTCACAGAATAGTATTACTAAGTATACAGTCACATTATTACAGTGTGTATGCAATAAGGAACCATCCTCAGCTTGTTCTCTTTAATAGTTTCCTTGCATTTTTGCATGTTTAGGTAGTATCAGAAATTATCAGATTGCACCCTTGCAATTTATCTGTAGAAAACTATTGGCATGGTAATGAGTGAATGGATGTGACATTGACTGTAAAAATTCTGTTCCATGTAATGTGAATTGTATCGAGATATCAGCATGTACGTAGTTCATCCTCCAATCTCTTCACAGTTTATAATTTGATTGTATAACTTTCCAGATCTCTCGTCAAGCATTCTGCCTATTGGCTCTATGTCTAGAACTACAGACAAACCACGACGGTCATACCAAACTCCACATGAGGGCACCACCACCACCACCACAGTGTGGAGCGACCAGTTTAAGGAGGATTCTCATGTGGTTCAGACACGTGACGTCGTCGACACCGTCAAGAAGAGACCGGCCAACCCCCTTCAGTCTGCTGCTCAGCCTTCTGGTCAGTTAGGAAGAGGACTGATGACTCAGCATCTGTTCGGGAGTGCTGGACTGACGGGCGTGTCCGAGATGTCCGAGTTGGATCACAGCGTCGTCGACATGCAGTTTGAAGACGATGAGTTACAGCTGTTGGACGATGACTTCACGGACATCGAGGTGTCTGACCTGGAGGAGGAGGAGGGAGGGGACACAGTCAAGGTCATACGGAGGAAGGTCAACAAGGAGAATCTGCGTGCGACGGAGCGCTACAAGGACAGGCAATGTGAAGGTCAGGAGTCAGATGAAGATGACCAACTGGGCCTCGTCTCAGTTAATGCAGGTGTGTAGTGATTTAAGTTTCAAAATCTTTGTTTCTAGTTTTATTTGCTATTTGGTTACATTGTGCTCTAGATATGTTTACATTTAGGTGATATTTACATGCATTTTCCTGGCTTCTTTAAAATATAAATGTCCGAAAATTATAGAGGCCATGAAAATGCATGTAAATATCACCTAAATGTTTTTATAAATGTCCGAAAATTATAATGTTTTATAGGAATAAGAATGAATGAATCAAGTTAGTTTTCACCTTTGACTGACTTTTCTGTTCATGTCCCGCAGCGATGTTAAACCCTATATTCACTCACTCACTCTGTTCTATGTATATACGGTAGTACATTTTGTATAGCATTCATCTTTTTTCAATTGTAGGATTTTACATGTTTGGGTTTTAGGTTTGGACAGTAAATACTTCCTTCCTTGCAAGACGTTGTTTCAACACAAATCTGGTGATGGAGCAGATGAGACTCGTGGCAGCGCATCCAAACAGGTAATATGGAATACAGGTTTATATATTGGGCCAATGTATTGGCTGACATTTCAAATCATGTGAGTTTTTAATGAAGTTGAAAGCACTTCAGATTTTATTTTCCTTGATTTTCACAGATGTTACTGCGTGACGACAAGGCCTGTAACTCGAGTCGCGGACTGCGACCCGGCTTAGAGGGACGACATGACCCAGACCAGCTGTCCAGCATGTTGCGACAGTCGGCAGAGGGGAATGCAGTTGTCTTCCCTGTTCCGGGAAGCGGGGGTGTGGGAGATGGAAGCAGTGGGGCAGAAAGGTTAGAGTGACCTAGGCGATGTTTTATGTCTATTATAGTTTGGCATGAAATGTATTGACACCCCTATTCAGCATGTGCTAATCAAGCCTTTTTACCCATTCCTTCTTTCGAACGTCGTCCCTCTGCATATAATAATACTTATGTGTTGATTGTATATAAACAGATTTTTTTATTACTTGTGCAATTTAAAAAAAAAAATCTATCAATAGTTCGATGCATTTTTACACCCCTAGTATTGTGATTATATAATCTGTCATTGTCATTAGAAATGAAATATCATTTAATATATTTTGCTAATTGTGTAGCGATGGTCAGATTGTATCCCGGCTGAGCCCTTCCCTGCCTCACAGGTTTGCAGACAGGCACGACCTTGACCTCGACACTGAAGAGGACTACCCAGAGGTCAGGGGTCGTTCATCAATGTCACTATACTTACAACAATACATCTTTGATATTGTAATATTGTTGTCTTGCAAATATTCTTTGCTTCTCAGACTTTTATCACACACAAAAATACTGCAAAAACTATTTTTTGAAGTGATACTATAAGCATTCTGTATTAATTTATGTTCTACTCTAAATTTAACCATCTTTGCATGGATTAGTTTGCTCACACTTTATTTAATGCATGGACATTTATTTTCTCATTTCGCCTTTGTTTTAGGAGCAGAGAATTCGTCCAATGGGAGACGATCTTCTGTCCAGAGATGATTTTGCAACCACAAGGGGTGATAACTCTGTAGCTGGAATTAACAGATTTTCGTCCCAGGAAGATGAACAGAGCTACTTGGTATGTCTGCATGTTTTCTTGTTACTGTATGGCCAATAGTCATGAAATATATATCAAAACTGAAACCAGAAATATATTGATATAATCATCTTTGTTTTGGACCAGTGATATAAATTAACCAGCACTCATGTGAATTTGCCAAAACTAAATCTAGAATCATTGTCGGGTATTTTGCCATAAATATTAACAGGTTGTATATGGGTATACAATGTCTATACATATGCTACAGTTATCTGGTTATATTCCCTTGGTTAATGTGCACCAGCTATACACATGGTTCTCCCATGATCAACAAACTCATACCCGATCACTGAAATATTGGAAAATTTTTTTAGTGGCATTGGACAATACACCCTTTACTGTACCACATAATATTATTTCAGGACATGGAAGAGTCACGGATTCCATCAATGTTCCTAGCGCCAGGCAGCAGATTTGGCGATATGACCCAGCAGGTGACCTTTGACACCACTGACAGCTTCCACCAATCACAAGCCAGCAGTGGTGTCCACCAATCACAAGCCAGTAGTGGTGTCCACCAATCACAAGCCAGTAGTGGTGGTGTACACTCTTCAGCCAATCGTCTTCAAGATCTTAGACTGGATGCTTCGGGGTTTAATGCCGATGATATTCCTGAGGTTGGTCAGTTTCGTAGTTTGTGCATTTGTAGCATCAGAGACTTTGCTGAGCTTGCTGAATTCTGTACCATGATTTGGATATTTCAGAGGCTGAAGATATATAGGGATCACATCCCTTTAGGTTTTTTCCATTTAATATTTATTTTGAGTAATATCTCTGGTTTTATGCAATCGGTCGTTTCTCAACACTCAATGATCAGCTTGATGCAGCTGAGAACTAGTGTAGTATCAACTTGGAGCTGTATTGCATTCCGTTCACTGAACCCTATTCAGCAGCACTGGTTGTATTTATTTATCTACATTCTCAATAAAACTTTGTCGCAAATGGGTGAAAGATTCCCGCAGCGACGTTAAACTCTATATTCACTCACTCACTCACTCAATAAAACTATGAAGCTCAATAATGAGATGTAGAAAGAAATAGTCCTCGTCTATAATGTTGTTTTGATTATTCTTCAGGGCAAAGATCCGTTCTCTGCCTTCGATTCCTCATTAAGTTCATATGGGTTGCACCCCCCACGACAAGACACCTCCCCCGGTATCCAGGGCGATACCAGACAGTCAAACTGTCAGAACAGTGCTTCCATATCCAGCTCACTGAGCGGGCGGAGTTCAGGCGGCAATGTCCAGGCAGGCTTCAGCTCTCGGATAACTACACCTAATGGCAAATTAGCTGATGTTGTGAAACGGACGGAACCCAAACAGCCAGCGTCTGGAGAAAGAGGTACATTTGTGTTTATCTTTGCTTTGTGTGTGCACTGATTAACATGTAAATTATCTCCCATGTGTAAAGGGCAAGAGGTACATTTATGTTTATCTTTGCTTTGTGTGTGCGCTGATTAAAATGTAAATTATCTCCCATGTGTAAAGGGCAAGAGGTACATTTGTGTTGATTTTTGCTTTGTGTGTGCGTCGATTAAAATGTAACTTATCTCCCTTGGGTAAAGGCCAATCGACCATGTAAACGGCAACTCGCCAGAAACTCTAATGATGCTGAAAGCAAACAGCAACAAATATTTCCAAACATTTTGTATGCGGTCCTTAAAATTTCATCTACCTTGCCATGACTAACTTGTGTCGCGTGGACTACTGATGCTTACCGGTATGTTTGTGTTTGCCAGTGGACACGTCAGGAGAGGCGGACACCGACCTGGCGTACTACCAGTCGCTGGCCAAAGAGGCTTGCAAACAGAAACAGCTTCTCAGAACTGCCGGCCCCGAGACGGCTGCTGTGGTTACCGACGACGACTTCATGGACTTCAGTTAGTTGACGAATAAGTTTTGTTTTATGGATTATTAAAAGATAGATGGAGGTAGATTTAGTTAACTAATGCTGTAATAGTTTCAAAATTTGTGGATTCTTGCTTTCTTTTTTTCTTTTTGTATTAGCATGTTTGATCGCATTTTGAGTTTACTTTTTGATATGTTATTTTTTTTGCATTTGTTTTCAGATGATGCCAAGGCCATGTTGGATGAAGATGAAGTTCAGATAGCAAAGGAGAATATATTTATGCAGGTTAGGCAGCTTTTCCTTGATAATCCCTTCTTCTTTCGCTGACATGAATGCGACTCTAAACCCCAATAAACAAATATTACATGAATGTATTGATTCTGTCGTTTTAGGAAGAGAACATGTCTGCAGTACAATATCGGGATTTCATCAATAATTCCATGTGCTGTTGGGACGACGCCAACGATACCTTTCTGCGCAACTCCATCGGCCAGTACTACGCCACCCGGACCGAGGCGCTCGGAACGCTGGAGGGGGATCCGAGGCGACCGCGCGTGAGTAGCCGCGGCTTGTGATTTAACTCTTCTCCCTGCTGGAATACTGGTGAATAATAACACCTCTGCCGCTGTGCCTAGTTGTCCGCTGTGGGGAGAACGTGTTGACATCCAACATTTTATGTGTCTATGTTTCAGTCGGAAAGCCATTTTAAACTCGCCCTGCTGGGAAAATTGCTCTTGCTTTTTCATAACGTTTCTGTGGTTTGTTTTCAGCAGGTATAGAGTTAGTTTACATTGCTAGGGTGGGTGTTAGCGCAGTGGTAGAACATTGGACTTCGGAACCAAAGGCATAAGAGTTAACTTACATTACTGCCGGATTAACCGCAATCAATACTGATACATACATCACTACAAGTACAAATAAGTTTGTTGTTAAGACAAACAATGTTAAATTAATTGTATTTTCTTTATGTTCATGTTTCCAGCCTGAATTCGGCATGTTGGTAAAAACACCCCCTAGTGGTCGACACCCGGTGGCCCTGATTGACGTCACGCTAGACAGTCATTCGGACACTCGGACAGCTGGGGTGGGCAACGACAGTGCAGGTCAGTTAACAAATGTTTTAGCTTGTTAACAAATCGACCATGACATTGAAAACTAAAATATTCAAGTAATATATAAAATAATGTCTATTTTCTAAGTAGAAAATCTGACGTAGTTGGAAGATTAAAATAATTATTATGATCATAATTAAGACCAGAAATTATTGGGATTATTTTATTTTTATTATTAGCAGGCACGAGAACCTTTATCGCTGATGAAAAGACATTTCCTATGAATGATTTGAAACATATGCCAACCACTTCTCCCCATGGAACACCTACAGAGTTGAGTCCAGCTGCGGTAGCCATTGCTGATACTGAGGATCAGCCGTCCATTGAGGAGAGTCACTGCCTGATGACACTGAGTGCTATTGAGTCGTTTGTCAATCATCAGGAGTCGAAATCTGGAGACGTGATTGACAACCTCCTGCATGTGTCGAACAAGCACAGGACGAAAAAACTCGAAACAAAGACCAACATCATTGACAACGATAACAAAGGGAAGACAACTGCTTTGAGGAATGCAGAAGAGAAGAAACAGCCTCTCAGGAGGTCAAACAATGCGAAGAATCTGGATACAACCAATAAGCAAGGTTCTGCTCATTGGAGAGATGAAGCACTTCAGAAGACGTGGCATAGAAGTGATGACCAGGTTTGTTGCAAAAATAATTTTCACCAAACATATTTTCGTGGTTTTGTTTTTCAATGATCTGGACATTTGTAATTTCATACACAGATTATTATTTTGTTATTAGTTAAGTATTTATTAATGTTATCAATAATTGGAAAATGTGGTTGAAATTAGCACTTTTCTTCCGAACAATCTCTACTTTTATTGTTTTGTGTGTGTGTGTGTGTGTGTATTTTTTGCTGTTTTGAAAAGAAATACGTTTTTGTTTCAGAGGAAAGAAACATCGGCTGTTGAAGTGCCATCAAAAATCACTTCCAATTCTCCATCATTGAAGAGTTCTCGACTTCCAATACGTAAAGGCTCACAAGCATCTGTGTATGAAAGACAGTACATTGTGAATACAGACTCGTCTGCCAATGTGAAGACTCGTCGCAGATCTGAAACTGTAGTCGAGATTTCACTACCCTCCAAATCTGAAGTCATGAGAAAATGTAAATCAAGTTCCATGTTAGATGGACAACCACGAAATCATATCAGAACCAGATTACAATCCTCTGAGGTTGGACATGAAGGGAAAGAGAATAATTCCCAAGACAACGCAAAGATTCATTTGCGGAATAGAGTGTCAAACCAATCCAAACTTGTTTCTGGTAAAACTTCCAGTTCAGATCGTGACGTTGACATCGAGGCGTTGCGACAAGCCATCAGGAAGGAATGTGTCGAGAGTTCCAAATCGACTAAGGGTAGTCCCAGTAATGTTAACTATTCACTGTCCGACGCACCAAGGGTAGGATTGTCTCCACCACTGCGTCAGTCATCGGGTATCAAAAGTCAGAGAGGTCGCACTCCAATGGAGGAACGACCTGTCGACTGCATATCCAACACAGCCGGGAAGACCAGCTTCAGTCGTGATCGTACGGGAATTGATACCAATGTATCTAGACAGAAGTCGCTCGCTTATTCATCGAATGTTCCGTATCACGAATCTGGCTACAGTAGTTCGAGTGCGCTCCATCATGTACCTGACTGTACAGAATACAGATCAGCATCCAACTACGTCAGTGTGGATAAGCAGACATCTCGTGATGGGATAGCTGGAACTTTGGACATCCATCTAGCCGAACCTCGAGGAATTGACATCAAAAAGTCTGATCCCCCTCGGCCCTTGTCAAAGACACACAGTGGTTCTGAAAACAGCAAGGCAGTAAATTACCCTGACAGTTTGGCCGTAAAACATGGACATTCCCATGGCAGCATACCCCATCCATCTGACAAAGTTATAGCAAACAGTGTTGTGTTTGATACCCGTGGTCTGAATCATTCTCCTAAGCAAGTTGCCAATCCACAACCTCTCCAACCCACGGGGTGTTGTAACACCTCACCGCCGAGTCAGGTCGTCAAACCGTTCATGCCTCCACCGGATAGAATTCCCTCCAGAAAGCCGACCCTCCTCACGGAGAAATCTCTGATGAAGACCAGCTTCGCGGAGAATTATCTCGGGAAACAGCCGCACCCGTCGAGACACGTCAGTGACATCAGTTACCTCGGCGGCGACACCACTACCGGGAGTTTCATGGAGTTGGAAGCTGAGAATGCGTCGACTTTCACTCCGGCAGGCGAACTCCCCAGTTTCTACAACAGGGTTCCTATTTATCAGAGCACGCCCATCAGTACTGGGACTGTAGCTATCTGCAAGAGTGTCATGGAGACCCCATTTGGTAGACTGCAGACGACAGCTACTCCACGAGACCTAGCAACAGGCGGAACTATGGGTAATGG
This sequence comes from Lepetodrilus fucensis, assembly GCA_032361325.1. NCBI lineage: Eukaryota > Metazoa > Mollusca > Gastropoda > Lepetellida > Lepetodrilidae > Lepetodrilus > Lepetodrilus fucensis. The sequence goes on from JAUTBV010136816.1 coordinate 15,261, forward strand.
TATGTAGCCCTTAATAATATATGTTGCAATGGCCAGAAAAAATGTTCATATGTAATTATATCATGAGTCTTTGATTAATATGCCTATCCCAATTCTAAATCATTTCCAGGCGAAACATTTTTGAGTCTATCATTCTCCTCAAATTTCATGTGATTTTTGAACAAAACTTTGATTTGAGCATGGCATCGTACTCAAAAATATTTCATAGCGTCAGTATCCCCAATGGTAATGGGTATTTATCAATATATGACAAGCAGTGAGGTTCCCGTGTTCCAGATAGTTCCATACATACCATGATGACCACTCCCCAGCTGGTCAAGCCATCTATTGAAGCTCCGGGCGTCATGACCTTCCCTGACCCCTGCTGTGTGGGAATATCCACAGAGATGAGCCTGCCGCTGAAGAACCCTACCCCACGCTGGCTCCAGTGTCTGATGGTCTTCAAGGAAGTCAGTGTCAACGGACGCCGGCTGTCGCCAGAAGCTGGGGTACCCTTCAAAATTAAGACGAAACAAACCGTTGAACCAGAGTCCACAGAAAATATTAATGTATGTATTCATTTTCTCATATATCTGTCTGCCATACTGAGTTCATTGATATTTTTAGACTAATTCAGAGGGTTCATGTAATGATGGCTTGTCATAATGAGAATATGAATGTTGGATAACATTAAATTATTATTTTTAACAGGCTACACTAATAGTTATTGCCAATTGTATTCTTTTTACTTGTTAAAGCAATAAAGTGTGGATTTATAGGGGAGATAATTCTTGTACTAAATGGGTCCTTATCCCCAGCACCAGGGGTGCGTTCAAGCTAGAATACATGAATACAATACTTTTCCCTACATGTATTGCTCGTTGAACAGCTTAGTGTGTATTGCTTTTCCTAACACAGCGCACAGCCTCCAGACCTGTAGTGAAAAGTATTAATACGTATTGCTACGCGTGCTTCTGTAGCAATACATAGCAGTACATATTGATACGTATTCTAGCTTAAACGCACCCCAGGGCTACAGTCTGGCACCTGTGCTTCATAGACCAGTACCTGTAGTTCCTAGACTGGTATCTGTGCTTCCTAGACTGGCACCAATGGTTCCTAGACTTGTACCTCCAGTTCCTAGACTGGTATCTGTGCTTCCTAGACTGGCACCAATGGTTTCTAGACTGGCACCAATGGTTCCTACTGGTATCTGTGCTGCCTAGACTGGCACCAATGGTTCCTAGACTGGCACCAATGGTTCCTAGACTGGTATCTGTGCTGCCTAGACTGGCACCAATGGTTCCTAGACTTGTACCAATGGTTCCTACTGGTATCTGTGCTGCCTAGACTGGCACCAATGGTTCCTAGACTTGTACCAACAGTTCCTATACTGGTATCTGTGCTTCCTAGACCAGTACCTTTGCTTCTAATCGTCGTCCGTGATCACCACAGACAAACTCCTCCTCTCTGTCTGCACATGTCTTGCCTCCGTCTGTTTCCAGGTAATGTTCCTTCCCAAGACTCCGGGAACATGCATCGCAGAGCTCTACATCTTCTGTCAGCCCTTCCTACGTGAGGGTCACGTGATGCCCGATGGCCATCCGACCATCGTGACACTGCAGGCCATTGCTGAACGACCGATGATTGAAGCAGTCGTGGAGAACAAGGCTGTTGACTTTGGTCTGATGACATGGGGGCTCTGCAAAGGACTGACATTCAGTCTGAGGAACATTGGAAAAGCCAGTGTTCCACTGAGACTTGCCATTACTGCCGTGAGTTGAATGAGGAAATTAGAAACTCTGACCTGTACTTGTAATATTATTATTATTATTATTATTATTATTATTATTATTATTATTATTATTATTATTATTATTATTATCATTATCATTATCATTATTTTTTACGGGGTTTAGAGCAGCTTTCAAGAGTATTCCATTTACATCACGGCTTGTCTTTTTTTAGGTTTTATACACACGAGCATAGGTAACCTACATACGCATACACATCTTTCATTTCAGAAATAGTATTTCAATATAGACCTACTTCATTTTCTACTACTAAGATTTGACTCCATACAGATAACTATTTAACTATATGAAATCCTGATGTAGAAATGATCAACAATGGCACCTTTTTAAAACGGGATTTCAAAACATATTCCTCGTAATTGAGATCTCAAACATTGACAGACAAAACCACTTTCACTCCCAGACAATTAATAGGCTCTATCTGTCACACATGAGGACGGAGTTGATGCTCACCGGGAAAATCTGGACATCTGACCACATGAGACAACAACGACCTGATGTCCATGTTTGGATACACGCAGACAAAAGGCACGTGCACTACGACAGATGCGCACTAATTCGGCGCAGAGTATCAGGTTGGCACGAGTCTTAGCGTATCAGTTTCCTAATTCTGATCGAAGACGTCAAATCCGCATGTCAATGCTGTTTGTCCGCTGTGCGGGGATTTAACAACAACAGAAGCACGTGCGCATCATATTTCTAGGATGCATTGTCATTTTTCGTATGGTTATTATAACTTGCATCTGAGCGATAAACATTATGTTCAGGTTATCTGAATAATAAAATGTATTCTATCAATTATTATAGATGATAACTCATCAGGTAGCAATGGTGTACGGTCTATAGCATCATATATGGTTCCGATATAATTGTTACGCTCAAAAATAATGTATTCGTATTCGGAAAATAAAATATCAATAAAATTGGGTAGCTTGATACTATACTATTCTTAACGAGTCATGTGTATACTAATTTTAAAATAATTTGAGATAATTTAGTATACAGTAAGAAAATACATGTAGACATGTAAATGCATTCTGTCCAATAAATAGTCTAAGTATAAAACAATGTATGCAACAGTAAAGCTAATTTTCTTTGAATTTATGAAAAAGTTACGCTTTTAAGATGTTCTTTTCTAAAATACAAATCAAATAATACGCCTACATTTTTTCTAAATATAGTGATAATGACACCAGTCTGTCTTTCAGCTTCCTCCAATCTCTCTGTTATCAAGTCGAGGCTTTGTTATCAAGTCGAGGCTCTGTTTGTAGTTCTAACCTACGCAAGTCGAGCACGTGCGTGCACGGGTTCAAGATGGCGGGGTATCGATGCATGGAAGCAGATAGCATACCTTGGCGTTTATCAGCGCAATCTATGCTGTGGATGGTCTGTGTGTTCCGGATTATAATCTACCTGAAGACATTCTCGGGCCTTCACACCACGAGCCGAGAATCACTTGCTCCGCGTAGGAGGCATGTTTAACCTTTCTTACGTACGACGTGTAAATGATGCGAGAGGATCTATTCCATGTGTGCATTATGTCTTAGAAACGATGGAACACCATTTGTTCGGTATATTTTCTGAAATGCTTGAACAAGTATAACATGTAAATAATAGGCTTTATTACCATTGAGATAGCATTCTAGGAATTTGATTGGCCGAGAGCCCAAGAGTACCATTTTTCAAATGTGTGAACAAGCATAACATGTAAATAATAGTATTTAATTACCCGAGTATACCCCACTGTATCGAGGTAGTTTCGTTTGTGTTTCCGGGTACTACGGATTCCTAGACATCCTAATATGTCTGGTAACCTATGGGATTGCCCATCCACGAATCCCTGGTCAGTATGACTACACCTAACTTACACATTTGAATGATGTTTAGTTTAGTCATAATGGCCGGGGTTTCGAGGATGGGAATTGTCATGCAATTCTATAATTATTCTATTATTCATTACCCTCGTTGATGATGGTTTGGGAACACAGAAGAGGAGGCCATGACGCCAGGTAATGCAATATGTCCCAGTAATGAAACGCGACACACGGGTTTACTGGTCATTTTATCATTGAATTATACCTGTCATTCGCAGAGGCACCGGAAGTAGACACTGTACGAATGTAGCTTCCTCTGTCAACCGTCTGCAAGGACTAGACATCATAGAGTATCCCCATGTCGCCCATGATGACTGTTACTCGTATATTGAATTAAATCATCCCGTAGGACAAGAACGTACTCGGTAACCTCCCTGATGACAAATTTCATTCTACTGGACCCTGGTCTGAGTTTCACAAAAGGGCTGCACGCAATCCAGGCGTAACTCGAGATTTATTCCATTTCCTGATAATAATAAAATCGTAATGATGAAAGACTATTTTCCTAAAATTTGGCATAATATACACTTGATATCTTCGTGAAGGTAAATGTTTGTTTTCCTAAACATATTGACAGTAATAGGTTAGACTAAACAGAAGATACGCAGTTACATTAAATACACTATGCTGACATTTTGAATATAAAGTTGAGATAACCAGACTGCCAGACGATAAAGTCTATTGGTGCGATCATCGATGAAGATAGTGGCTTCCGTCTTTAGTGGCTTAAAACATCTGTGTTCGCTACAAAACGTTTATTTATTTATTTATTTTAAATAATTGAGGTTTAGAGCCGTTTCACGATTTATTCACTTATTTGTTATTACACTGTATGACTAACATTCTGGGGGCCTATTCTCGAAACGTTCTTACGATATTCTTAGCTTAAGAATGCGTAACATTTTCATAACCCTACTTATACGAATCTTCTTTAGATTGTCGTACGATCGTAAGTTTCGAGAATAGGCCTCCTGATCTGGTGATTAATTTTTGGAAATATAGGATGCATGTTTTTATTGTTGACAATTGAATCCAGTAGAATATAGTAAGATTACATTTGTCTTCTTTGCGATAGGTATGATAATGATACATTCATCAAGGAACTAAACTTCACCCAATCTCTCTCAATTAAATTGTATTTGACGTGAAGACATTCATTCCCAAGCTAATTTCTTCCCCCGAGTTAAAGCAGGGTGATATTGTGAAAGTGCATGTATGCCGTCGACTGACAGTGATGTACAATCCTGCTTCATGAAATCACACACCACACCATGCCGTAACGAGGCGAGACTTCGGTAGTGGTATTCGACGTAAGGAGTGTTGTCACATCTAGTCTACAGTAGACAAACACTCTCTAATGACCAACGCACATTCCAGCTGTTCCAGAAAACGCATTGGAACGTTTCTCTAACTGAAGCTAGATATTTGAAATAGGTGTGCGGCAGGGCGAGTAACTACGTCATTTCATTTTGCATTATCGGTTAGAATTTATTCGAGTGCATACCTCGCATGTTTCAGATGTTCTTGTAGACCTGGCAAGATGTCTTAAGTTTAACTAATGCGAGGAATCAAATACTTTGACAGTCGCGTTCCAGCTAAGCATTGACTAGTATGTAAATACTATCTATATTGTATTATTAAAAATATAAATACATTTTATTATAATATATAGTTCTTACATGTACACGATAACCTCAGTTATCTTTCAAGAAATCGCCAATACACAGAATAGTTTACATCCTCGGGAGATGTTTTCATTTTCTATACCAATGCCAAAGATAACTTGATTCCAAAGATAACATTCAAACATTTACACTCGGCAGGAATTCACCAGACGAGAATTTAAACGTTCCAAGTACATTTCAGGCGTACTACGAATCAGGATCTCACTTAGCTTCATCTGAAATATTTCATAATTATTCACACAATGCTTTGATGTGAAAAGAGTTGCATCACTTGTGTGCGCAACATTAGTCTGATGTTGCTGAGCAGTGGATACACTATGCCAAAGAAACCAACACATCACATGTTTTATTGGATGTAGCAGGAGGAAATCTGGTACATATGTACATACAGTGTAGTCAATGTTGACGGCAAGAGAACGATAAGCTGTTATGTAAATACCGTGAGGAAATGAGCAACAGACAAACACATGCAAAAATAACATAATGGTGAGTTGCCGGTATGATTTAAGCTCTATATTTTGACAGAATACTAATAGATTAGAATAAGATGAAGAAAATGATGCATTACATGTATAGTATGGCAAAATGTAGGGACATCTCTTCAGAATAATGTTCTTACGAGCATAGATAAGCAGAAGTATATTCATGCAATAAAATGCTATAATGTTGGATTGTTTTTATATTATGTTATCATAATGATCATGCAACATCTACAGATCAGAATTTAACACTCCGACCGCGTGTAACGCATTGTATACTGGATAACATACTACTTTGCTATATCATATGGTGGGACAGGTAATACCGCAATTGGAATTATTGTTCGCGAAAGTTACCTTTGTGACACGATATTGGTAGGATATGTTGTCTGTAGAGTGGCAGATGCAGTTACAATGTCATTTGGTCTGTCAGTGCCAGCTGATGCATGTTCGTAAATCTACTGCAAAATTCAGCGCTACGGATGCTGCGGATTTCCTCTTGCTCTAACCTGACAAGCAGTGATATAAGTGAAAAAATCTTGAAAGTGATAATAAATTCCAATATCAAAAAGAAAAATGCGGTATGGTATCCATGGGATTCTTTGCGGGTTTAACTATGAGAAAACGTTTACATTTTGAAGTTCTCGTCAGTATCTGTCTTCGGAACAACTGGTACACTAGCGCCACCGTGTATTGTGTCACAATGATGTCACTCATATTATTATAGTTCTCATTATTATATGACAAAATGCATAAAAATAAAGAGCCATCATCAAACGGAACTCTATCCAAATGAAGACGACTTATAATGTCACCAGAAAGTCTCCATCAGCCTCACAACAGCTTGTGACATATTATCATTCTGTGTGTTCTTCCGCGTATTATTACTAAATATAGTCCAGTGGAATCTCGACGAAATGAGAAAATAATCCTTCGGGGATTGGTCTGTCGCTGTTCATTTCGTGTTCCGTCCTTGAATTCTATCCAAAGGATTTTCTTTATGTAATATAATATTCACAGTCAGCATTCCGTCTTTATGTGTGGTATTTCACGAGTTATGTCTAAATATTTCAAGCTGATGGCGATGTGAAGTAATGTGTTCATAAGAAATTCAAATTCCTTAACTAATAACGTAAATATAGATTATTTCCCAAGAAAGAATGTTGTCAATTATCAGATGTGTGTTGCCTTTTTTCTTTCCGAATGTCGTTTTTGTAATAACACTAACTTTCAAGAAGCGTTGAATATAATTAAGTATCCTGTTAGCTATTCTATACCATATCGTCCAATGTTACATAACAATAAAATGTAATGCAAATGCGCCACGGATGTTGTGTGTTTCCTCCTGTTCTGAACTGACAAGGCGTGGCATAAGTGAACGAATCTTGAAAGCGGCTTTAAACTCCAATTTAAATCATGAAATACATAGCAATATTCTAACTCCACGCCCTTCAACTGTCAGAACATGATGACACCATACTCAGTCTGTGCCGTGTGTCATTCACCTGAGAAGAACTAACTTATTTTGAGATGAAAATGAAATCTAATTTGGTGTCTGGTCGATATCAATCACTGTCAAGAAATTGCATAACGCCATGCATTAGGCTGAACACCGACAGATTTGTCTACTTCAGACCAAGGAGGTTCATCACCTCAACACACACACACACACACACACACACATACACACACACACACACACACACACACACACACACACACACACACACAGACACACACACACACACACACACACACACACACACACACACACACACAGAGGACGGACGGACGGGAAGAAGACATATTGATCTACCCAGAGATAAATAGGGAGACAGAAAGACAGCCAGAGAGAGAAAGACCATGAGAGAGGGAGCATGAGTGAGACAGAGAGAAAGAAAGAAAGAGACGGACGGACGGGAAGAAGGCATATTGATCGAGAGAGATAAATAGGGAGACAGAAAGAAAGACAGCCAGAGAGAGACCACGAGAGATAGAGACAGAGAGAGAGACAGAGAGAGGAAGAGAGAGAGTGAGAGAGAGAGACACACACAGAAAGACAGAGAGAGAGAGAGTGTGCGTGTGCGTGAATATGGAGTTTAATGTCGCCGTGGGAATCTTTCAACCATTTGCGACGATCCATGAGAGAGAGAGAGAACAAAAAGAGAGAGCATGAGTGAGAGAGAAAGAGAGGGGAAGAGAGAGAGAGAGAGGGAGACAGAAAGGCAGACAGACAAACAGACTGACTGAAACAAATACGCCTTCAGTGATCAGCTTTTCAGTTCACTAATTCGGCGTTAACGTTGCTAACAAAACAGCTGTCCTCTTACATCACATTAACCGTCAGAGTCACTGCACCAAACCTTCTCAACCCAGGAACCACCATCTGAGGTCAGTAGGCAGCGTCAATAAGTAGACTGAAGTGGCCAGTGAATCTAACGGTAATTGAATCTGGCATCTTTGGATCCACTTAATCAGAGCCTGGCAATTCTGGTCCTCATGAACCGTTGGCGAAAAGTCAATGCATTGAACTACCAAGACGTCCAAATTCGTTGAGGTTTTTGTTAGCGGAAGTGGAAAGAGTTACTTTAATTTGGATAAGATTTTTGTTGGATATCGCAAGGATGTAGGCCTACTTGTTGATTATACACTCGTGGTATGGGTTGAAGTCTCTTGACGTGTTTACGCGATGATGGAACTGCATTGACGTCCAAGTGATGATGTGTCAACGTGTCGGCATTTGTCAATGACAGCTATGACTAATACTGCGCTAGCTGCACGATCATTTGCTCAATATTAAGTAGAAACGGGGAAATGATTGGCATTAACGATAACAGGAAGACATTAAGAAGCGAGAAGACCAAAGTATGAAGAGAAATATGTCATAATGAGAAAATGTTTTTTTTAAATCGTTTATTTTGCTATAACTCGGGCTATTTGTCAAAGTGAATAAAATGATAAAATATAGTGTATTTTTCGATAAATCGGGTTATTTGAATAATATATTATGTGACAATTAGTGTGTTTATGCATCACACTTGGTTGGTTAATACTAGGAAACTGCAACACCAATTCGTAAATTCTCAATCAGTTTAACAGGAAACCAAGTTATGGTCCCGTGACTTTAATGTAGAGAAATCGACACCGATAGAACAAATTGTGAAAATAATTGCTTCTATCAATTTCATTGGCTGACAAAAGAAACAACATGTCATCACACGGTACCTGAGCATTCCCAATGACATTCCCTCCTCCAATGGCATCACAGCTAACAATGGCGGAATCTAATAAGATACTGCACGACTGATGACATATTTCATCTTGTAAATTAATACTAGTATCTGGACAACAGATTGTCTTCACGAGTCAGTCGGTCTGTACCTAAGAAAGGGTCTTTCAATGCAACAGTTATTTGTTCAGCGTGTTAATATATCAGTGTGACTGTGTTGGAAGGATGACTGTCACAGATATTGATCCTGCGATCTCAGCAAATCTCCAGTGTCATCCACAACAGAACATCAAAGATGTCCAGATTTAGGTTAGCAAAAATGAATGAAAATAACTTCAGGAACACAAAGCCAGAGGTTATACAATAACTCAAAAACTCCTTTTCAAAATAATAGATTATAGCTGGTGCAGGCATAATAGATCTTTGACTAGACCTTGTCAAAGACGTTTCGTGGCATTTCTTTTTCGATTTTAACAACTTTCGACCCAAAAATAATATTTTAAATTAAAAATCGGAAAAGAACTTCCACAAAACGTCTTTGTTAAGGATTAGATCTTTGACATAGTATCAGGTTCGTCAATATATAATGCATAGCAAAGCAATTATTTTTACACCATTTGTATTGCAATATTTTATTTTGTAAATGTAATCATTTATTCAGTTCTCTAAATTGTTCGCGTTAGTGATTATTCTTGGCGATATTTGAGAAGAACAGAATATCCATGTATTATTTACTGCCAGAATAAGTAGAAATGATATCTGACAAATACCCATTAGGACGCATTGCAGAAGAGATTAGGATATGATTCATACAGGACGTGCACACACGTGCAAATAAATATAACCCTTTCCAGTCTGACTCACTTGGCTAATAATCTGGTCACGTGACGTGCTTACCTGTGGCGGTGACTCACATGGGGTAGAATTAATCGTATCGATGGAAGGGTCGTTCGATAACTTGTTTCTATGATAACATGTTGACAACAGAAACAAACAGGATAATTGTAATCTATAGTTTAATCAATATTAGTGTTTTATTGTTTTCTCTCATGAGTAATTGTAAGCATATATTTGGGCGCCCCTGTACGAAAGGGCCTCACCTTAAAGGAACCTTAATATAACGTTAGCCATATGATATTTAATAGGATACATCATTACTAAGGTTGGAGAACGGTTTCTTAAAGTTATGCTATTTCGTACAGGAGTGAATTAGAACAATATGTTAACAGCATGGGATATATGTAACTGAGTACAACTAGGGTGATATTTGTAATATGAGTATTTGGTTGAGAACAATATGTGACACAGATTAAATTACAATTATAATAAACGTTGGTATTAATTGAAATACGAGGATTAGGCCTACCATATTTGAATTTCAGATGATGGTACGGGTTCGGTCGGTTAATATTATATTTTATATTTATTTATGTTGTTTAAATATAGGATAAGATACCGAAACGACTAGATGTTGCGTAAAGATAAAGCATGGGTTTAAACTGGCTTTACCGAAATAGAATATGTGCCGTTATCTTTGCTGCATATTGAATTAAGTTCTTGAACTTTTTCAACGTAGCATGATTTAAACTCAGTATGTTGTCGCTTAAACAGTCGGACAATGTTAACAGAATTTGCGAGTAATAAAAGGTTTTGTACTCTATAATCATGTTCAGTCAATCTGACAAATACAGGGATTACTATACCACACGATAGCAATTCATTATGTAGATTTCATTGGACAATAAATGTACACATTGTATTATGTATAATTAGTTTAATACCAACTCCTAGTTCCAATGTGTTTGCAGGTTGTATGTTTCTCTGTGCATAAACAATTATCACCGGAGTTTTCATTACCTAGATTTCTGTAAAGCAATGATAACACCAGGTCCACTAAATGTCCACCAGCATCGTGATTATCTTACAAACTGCTTCCCTATTCGATAGGAACGGCGCACATGTGTTTTCTTGCGCGGTGGGCAGATTTTTTGCATAATCGTGATCCATAAACGTATCCTCACCTGATAGGCACATATGTACGAGCACGTGCAGAGTATACCACACACACGCGCGGACACACCGAGAGAGAGAGAGAGAGATATGGGGAGAGAGAGAGAGAGGGGAGAGGAAGAGAAGCGAGGGAGAGCGAGAAGAGGAGGTAGAGAGGGGAGGGGAGAGAGAGAGAGAGAGTGAGTGGAGAGAGAGAACTATCCGGCACACGATATCAAGCACACACTATGTCAAGCACACGATATCAGGCACACGATGTCAGGCACACGATGTCAAGCACGCGATGTCAGGCACACGATGCCAGGCACACGATGTCAAGCACGCGATGTCAGGCACACGATGCCAGGCACACGATGTCAAGCACGCGATGTCAGGCACACGATGCCAGGCACACGATGTCAAGCACGCGATGTCAGGCACACGATGCCAGGCACACGATGTCAAGCACGCGATGTCAGGCAC
>JAUTBV010136817.1:0-11690 GCA_032361325.1 Lepetodrilus fucensis
CTTCATGGAAATGTGAAGAAGAGCATCAGCACGTGCAAATTGAACCGTTTTGCCCGTTCCTTCTTTCGAACGTCGCCATTCTGCATCAAATAATACTTACTCCAAATATTTGGTGATCGTTATATAAACAGATTTGTTATTACTGGTGCAATATTTTATTTTTTTTTAAATTTCGGATAGGGCAAATAAAATCAGAATTGATCACATGATGTCACTAAATGTTGGAAAATGTACACACTAGCAACATTTCCCCAACATTTTCCCAACATTCTTCCAACATAAATAACTAGCCAATTCTTTTTACAACATTTTCCCGACATTTCTCCAACATGTTGTAAAACTAATTTGCCCTGTGTACACTAGTCTAGCAAAATTTCCCCAACAAATTTCCAACATGGTCTTGTAACAACAAATGTTGGAAAAATGTTGGAAAAATGTGTCCAGTGTACACAGGGCTTTACGGAGATACGAGAGATAATTCGAGTATGATTGGCAGCGTGAATTTCGTGCGATACACAAACGTTACAACTAAATACTTTCCTATTATTTGCACAGAACAGTGTTTTACACACATTGCCATAAAGGCCGAAACATGTACATATTAACGATATCTATGAGTTCATATAATCACAAGAACACATTTTTTTAAATGCTCCAATTAGAGCGTGATTTAATTTTGCTCAATGTCTGATACCCAATTGTACCTCATTAGTGAGAATGAGTGGGAAGCGATAATAGGCGACAATAGGTCCTGGGCGATAATATGCCTGTAACCAGTATATTTATCAAAATATTTATATTACTTATGAATAAAGGGAACGTTCCGCTATTTATCTTGTCTTTGATACATCAACTGGGGGCAGGGGGGTCAATTCGTGAAATTTTAGGCAATACGTGAAATGACTGGGGTTCACAGGCATTACGTGAAATGCCTGAATATTTCAGGCATTACACGAAATGCCTGGTTTCACAGATTGCCTGTAACATATATATACAAAGAGAAAGATGTAAAAAAAAAAAGACCGTAAAGCCCTTTCGCCCGTTTATTTCGGGTTCTTCAGTTTTGAAATAAACAGGCGAAAGGCCTTTTGGATCTATTTTTGACATCTTTCTCTTTATTTTGATATATCTACTTGTTTTTCAAACTGTTTTAAAATAGTATTTAGTGAACTAAATGAATAATCTGCTTCAACTGCATATGTTATATCACATATCATAAGCATAACGGGGTCTTCTTCTCTGACAAATAGGCCCAAGGCAGACTTTCGTGAAATGATCTTGATGATTCAAAACTAATCCTTGTCAACGACGTTTCGTATCAATCTTTCGATTTTTAATGATTTTGATATTTGTTTGAAAATAAATGTCAAAATAATTTTAAAACGTCGTTGACAAGGACTAATTCAAGACATACCAAACCATCCATCTGTAAATTATTATTGCCGGGTTCTACTCATTGTCGCTAAAATTCAAACTGGTTTTTACCTTGACATGTTGTCAATGTACACGCCACAGTCTGAATCTGAGTGCTGCTCCCTGGGCAGTTCAAGCCGCCCTGAGGTGGTGGATTATTACAGGCTCTGCTCCTCAGCTGTGACTTTATCCCGGTCCCACATGTCTTGGAGCAAACATTCTGGTCTCCCCATCCTCCCCAGCCAGACCATCCTCCGTCGATTCCTGACAACAAAAATAACTTATCAAATACATATTTAACCTGGCACCGAGAACTGGAAGCAGATATCAGCAGGATGCGCATACACCTTGAGCAAGCTGTCCCATGGGTAATTCGTCACCTATGGTTGAAATATTCCCGCCCGTGACGTAAAACAATCATTCACTCACCCCCATGGGTATTATTTCTCGAAGCTTTCACATCTACTCTCGTAGCCCACTCATTCTCACTAATGAGGTACAATTATGTATAAGAAATTGAGCAAAATTAAATCACATATTAAGTTAATTTTGTCTTGGCTAAAATATTATACTAGATGTAACGTGTAACCTGTAAAAGTTTAAATAGCACCATTTAAATGGATTTATTTTTAGAGGTATTCAAACAATGACAGCCATATTTCAACAGTAGTCATATGCATATACATATACAAAGATAGTTGATTGTTTTTAACAGTTTTATTTAAAATAGTGGCTAGATGAAGTGGAAGGATCCAGGGGTGGGTTTTGTCTTTCAATGGGTATTATTTAAGTTGTGTCTGGCTAGTTATTTATATGCAGCAATAACGTATGTATCGATATAGTATGTATCAAACTCGCTCTAATTGGAGCATATACACAAATGTGTTCTCGTGATAATATGAACACATACATATCGTTAATGTACATGCTTCCGCCTTTATGGCAATGTGTGTAAAACACTGTTCTGTGCAAATAATAGGAATTTATTTAGTTGTAACGTATGTATCGCACGAAATTCACGCTGCCAATCATACTCGAATTATCTCTCGTACGTCCGTTACGCGGCAAACCGTGGGACAAAAACCTATATATGATTTAATTATCTCATTGTTAATTATAATAACATCTGCACATTGTACTGAATATATATACTCACTCAAATTAGTTTGTCTAGTGTTTATTATCAGTAATTCAAATATGAAATCAGAAATTAAGGTTAGCGACAGGCCACGTATGTATCATGTTATGTATTTATACGTGAATGTAAGTACTTAGAATATTTTTTTAGAAACGAATAATAGGCAAATATTTATCTGCATTTTCTGTACTTCGATGGCGACACTAAATGTACCTCATTAGTGAGAATGACTCAGCCATCTCTAATAGATGGGGATCGTGCACTTATGAGAGCGCTATGGTCTCATAGCGGATATATGAGAGCTTCGAGAAACGATACCTAGGATGGTAGATGTTTGCACTGGGATTTAAGTGTAGAAATATATATAGATAGAGAGATTGAGGGAGGAGAGATATACTGAGAAGATATATAGAGATAGGGAGAAGAGAGATGGCGAGTGATAGATAGAGTGATAGAGAGAGAGAGAGAGAGAGAGAGACAGACAGACAGACAGACAGACAGACAGACAAAGAGAAGATTGACAGAGAGAGGGGAGAGAACATATAAAATATATAGGAGATAGTTTGAGATAGAGACAAAGATATGTAGAAAGAGAATGAGGGAGAGAAATATAAGATATATAGATAGATAGAAAGAGAAAGGGGACGAGAGAGAGAGAGAGAGAGAGAGGGGGAGAGACATAATAGAGACATGAGAGAGAGAGAGAGAGAGAGACAGAGCGGAGAAAGAAGAGAGAGAGCGAGATAGATAGAGCAGAGAGTAGAGAGAGAGATAGATAGATAGAGAGTAGAGAGAGAGATAGATAGATAGAGAGAGAGAGATAGAGAGAGATACCACTTAAGGTATGTTTTTACCTGTTGATGTCGTAACCGTGATTATTGCAGACGTAGTCAAGCCTTTTACCACATACGTGTATTGTCCTGAGTTGGACAATTGTGCATTGCTTATACTCAGGCGGTGAACGTTTCCGTTGGTGAGCATGTTCACATTGGCGCTTGAAAATAATTGTATTCCATTCTTGTACCAAGCTCCAGATGGAATACCTATGTCTGAAAACGTCACCTCCGCTATCAAGTTTTGGCCTACACTAATTGTTTGTTTCTGTAGATCCTTCGTTATCGTCGTGCCTGGAATTGCAAAGGAAATATGTTTTTTTATTAAATCAATATAATTATTTAACAAGTAAGCCTAAGGTGCATTAGCTTTAGGCCTACGTGGATTGGTGTGCTTATTTAAATGGCAAAGACTCTACGAGGCAGGTATACCGGTAGTTCAAATAACACGTAGGTAAAGGTATCCATCATACGACGAAGGAGAAGTCATGACAAACATAATCATATTTACCCATACGGTGCATAACACTTGGAACGATTTTTATTGGTCAGTAACTCAATTTTCATTGTGCATTTAACTCATTGTTCATTGGTCAGTTAAACCGAATTTCTACGCCAATCATAGACAGGAGTATTATTTTCGAATTGTTCTTTAAGCCATTTATGATTCAAATACAGCCCTAGTAACAACTTCTGTTACTACATACATGTGACGTCACAGCGTATTCTTTTTACTACTGAGAATTTGGTAGTACTCATTTCTAGCTGTTCTCTCTGTACTTTCTGTCCGACGCATGCGCAGTTACACTGTGCGATGTTGATCCTTGGTAACTGCGCATGCGTCGGACAGAAAGTACCGAAAGAACAGCTAGAAAGGAGCACTGTCCCAGTGTTCTTTAGTCGGTGTTAGATAAAGTAATTAATGCACTCGCTAATGTGCCATGACGCCAGTGTATACAATTTCAGCAATTTCACTGCCATACATGAGGACTGGTAAGTCTGAGAAGTTACCCGTCCTCATACATGTTGGCCAGTGATCGATGATATACATCTTGAAAAACAAACAAAAAGTAACACGACATACGGGCGTGCAAGGATAAAACGTTACCAGTCCTCGCTGAAAATAACCCGTCGCGGGCGTGTGGACGGACTCTATTTAGAAGACTGCAAAACTTCTTTGACAAGGACATGTTCTAGGTGTTGTTTCACGAAGCTTTCATATCCTCTGTGAGACAATAGCGCTTGCGCAAACTCCTGTTGCTACGTATTTATAAATCGCTACGAGAGTGCTAATTAGATTCGTAGTAGAATCGAGAGCTCCGCGAAACGATACCTTGAAAGATGCAAAGCAAGCTCAAGCCAAGATGCCAATAATATTCAATAGCATATTTATTGCACTTGATCCTAATACAACGTTGTAAAGACTTCCATATTCATTAGACCAATGATCAATATAATTTAGAGAGGGTCCATAGAGTCGGTGATATAAACATCCTCGACATGGCAGCACATTCTAACATGGTCGTTTGGACCAGAGACCATCTACATATCCATCTGTGTATGGTCTCTGTTTGGACATAGTAGGCATGCATGCATAAGGCGATAACAGGGTGGTCTTCAACTACATCTCTGCCACGATGCAACAATTACCATGTTTCTACTTGTAAACTTGTATACACTTTATTAATTGGGGTTTAGACCCGCTTTCAAGATTATTTCACATATTACGGCTTGTCGGTCTAGGGGAGGGGGAAATACGCAAACTTCGTAGCACCGAATGTTGCAGTAAATATGCGAGCACCTGATAGTACTGACAGACGAAGGATAATAACTCCATTGCCATGGTACCTGCAGACAGTGAATCATACCAATATCGCGTCATAAAGGGATACAATGTCATTAAAATATATCAGTACAAATGAACATGATATTGTGTTTGCAATATTAATAAGTTACATTGTATTCATACGACGAATGCGAATATCATGCACAAGACTATTTGACAGTGAAGTTTAAACCATAAATCTTTTTTTTCTTTCTAGGATCTTGACACGGTGATGGTTGGTATCGTCTACTCATTCTCACAAACGCGTCGTAACCATTCTATTCTCCGATCTAGAGTATGTCATCTCCACGCGTCCCGGAAACCATCTGGTTATGTGACATATGACAGTGTACACTAGGCAACACGGGCCGTCTAGTGTAAAGATATGCAGTCAACATTCCATAATTCATATGGATAATGGAAGTAGAACATATATACCTGTGGCAAACAAATGGCACCATCTAGATGAAAGAAGTAGCTGTCAGTGCAAAGCTCCACATATACAGTGATTTATAAAGTAAATACATGTATACCATACTATAAAAGAAAGACTATTACTTAAGCTACGTGCATCTAGTGATAGATTTATAATTATATTTCTTTCCATGATTACCTCTGCATGTCGACAAAATGACGTTACAGCTGTTATAAGACATTAACTTATAACTTTCATGTTTTATAATCATTTAAGCGTTAAACCTCCGTTAATTATAGCATTTCTTATAATTGAGGAAGAGAACATGTTTTCTCTTCTTCAGTTATAAGAAATGTAATAATTAATTGTACCAATTCTATTTTGGAAATTTACAATATTATGCATTCAAAAATAGAACCAATATATTGGGATTCGCATGTCAAATTATCCGAGAATTCGTAATTATCAATGCTATGTCTTTTTTAGTACATCTGTTAGTGGAAAATATTAATCTAATTGATATACAGAAACAAAAGATATATTACTCTCTTTAATAAACATTCATCAATACTTGGCGTATATTTCAGTAGAATTCTTCCACACAATCGTTAAATGTAGTGGATAATATTTACAAATATATTTGTAATTCTTGTCCACTCTCTGAAGCCTATACATGCATATGTATTTTTTATACGTTTGTACCTATGAAAGCTACCGTGACACGACCTATATTATTTACGCCAGTAGTATTTTTCCTGATGGGTAATGTTGTCTGGCAACGTCAGATTCTTAGCATCGTTCCCCGCTGTCTTGTTAGTAGGACAACCATTCCATACGTTACTTACACCGCGTGTGCTTAGTATACATTATAGGTACGATCGTAAATTGAGTTTACCTTACAACAAATTGTGTACAGCCAACTTTCATCTTAGTAATTGACGGTATTTTTTCCCCAGGAGGATAGCAGTGATGCACTTTTTATATTTAAAATTAATGATATTGTCTGGATGTATGTTAATCATTGAATAACGTTATTAGATGTACGCAATCACGTAATAAGCACGACATTAGATAGATGAGTCGATTCTTGGAAACAAATTTAATCAGGAAAACAGCTAATATGTATAAATGCGGAGGTGGGCATGTGACATGTGCTCGTAGAATGTGTGTGTATGTATGTGTGTGTGCGTGCGCGCGCGGGGGCGTGCATGCGTGCGTATGTGTGCGTGTATGTGCGTGTTAGATATGTGTTAATATATGCGCTTCCAGGTTCAAATCCCGTCCCGGGGTCCCAGCGTCAATGTTCGCGAAAGTTACCTTTCTGACGTGATATTGACTGGAGAGTGGCAATGCAGTTATCATCCTTGGTCTTGTCAGTACCAGCCGGTGCTCGCAGGTTTACTGCAACATTCAGCGCTACGGATGTTGTGGGTTTCCTCCTGCCCTAAACTGACAAGTGATATTAGTGAAAGATTCTAGAAAGTGACTTTAAACCCCAATACAAACAAAAAATGTTGACTGTAAAAGAAATGAACGGTTTCAGTACGATTTACCATTATAGGGCATAACGTATGTTAAAAGTATATCATAATCTGAGAAAAACAAATATTTAAATCTCTGATATAGGATACTATAGTGAAAATGATGTCAACGTTCTAAAAAAATCGTCAAAAATATGACAAACGAGTTGTTTTAACAGATGTAGGAAACATTTAGTTAAATTGCGGAGTTCAGAAAATATGTTTTCCACTCTTCTATGCCACTGCAGTGCCAGTGGTACCTTTCGTGGTCCCGTGGAATACCATTTGTATTGTATTCGTTGGTATCCGTCTTCGGTAGCGCAGAACAGTGGGGGGAAAACCGGACTTTTTCCCTGCGAAGGTCGGTAACGGAACCAATCAGGAACGGCAAACGATGACACACCTCCAACAACCAAGACTGCGAATAACCCCACGGGAACTATATGTAGCAGTGTGGAATATTAGGACTATATATTCCGTGATTTACACACGGTACTGAGATGCATGCAATGTGAGATACTGCATGGACATACTGAATGTATAGGCTATGTGATATAGGCCTATTGGATATTCTGAACTATCTGAGAGTGATAAGCGAGCGACTGCAAACCTGGTAATACGATATTCGATGTCTGAACTTGTTTGAACACAATCTAGCGACTAAGAACAGATGAAAGGGATTAATCAATGGACTAAACACGTGACTACGACTTTATCTAGTGTTAATCCCCAAAAGGTGTGCCTGCTCACAACATATGGCGCTGTGAGGTTGCACTATATGTCAGGCAACAGGTTGGCGGAAGTATACAACGTGGGTAGATGAATAGGACCAGGTGAAAAGATTTGCGCCAGAATATATTTTAAAGATACCCTCATGTTTTCGACACGTACATGTATGAATAGTTGTCTGTTGAAGCCGTGTTGTGTAATATGTTACTGGCATTATATGGTTGTGGCATAATGAAATTGCACATGCATGAAAGTATTATCAACGATGAACCAAAAGTAGAATTATGATGTAAAGCAAAATTATCCTCACGGACAATATATCTAGACCATCATATTATTATCATACCTTAACATACATGTATACCAATTATTGCCCAACAGAAACATATCTAGTTCTGTTTAGTACAAACGTTCATTTGAAGACCCTTTCCAGATGGGATAACAGAAGACTAATTTCCGATCAGTAGGGTTAGTACTATAATATTGATAGACTCTACGAACAAGACGGATTACATTTCTCTGTACAGTGAACTCGTGGCGTCCTTTAAAACAAACACAACCATTTCCTGCGCACAGGCGGATGTTAAGTAGGCAATGACCATGGACTTCCGAGGATGACCCTGGTGAGATAATCGGCGCTTTCATGTCCAAAGGCACTTCGGCAACACAAAATGCGGGTCCACTCATGAATACGCGATTCGTTATCTGCTTTTACTTGTTGCAGAAGACACTTATAACCATCCCCTGCCAGTTTGAAACCAGAGAGCAACTCATTAAGGCGGAGTCATCAAAGTCCGAAACCGGTAGGGATCTCCCGTCAACGAGCCGGCGGT
Organism: Lepetodrilus fucensis; assembly: GCA_032361325.1. Classification (NCBI taxonomy): domain Eukaryota; kingdom Metazoa; phylum Mollusca; class Gastropoda; order Lepetellida; family Lepetodrilidae; genus Lepetodrilus; species Lepetodrilus fucensis. Next base: position 8,707 of record JAUTBV010136817.1, read on the forward strand.
ACAAGCAGCTACGTCCTCCCAGCATGCTGTCGTACTTCCGGTTCACGTCGCGCGTGCCGCTTCCCTTTGAAGTCTCGTCAATTGTCGCGCGAGAACGTGTCTAGTTATGGCGACAGCGGAAGCTATTTGTTCGGCAGACTTGACAGTAACAGAATTAATAAGGACCGTATAGGCGTGTGAAGTGACAAGCTGCTCTTTCTATACATTTATCTCCAGAAAAAAACGTGAAAAACACATCCATTGTATGCTCAATCTAAGTATGCGTTGGACTGTCGAATTAATCACATTCATTACAAGAAAACGTTTGGCGTCCATTACGTACGAAATTGATCGAGTTGAGATACGTTTGTGTTCTTCTCATTTTCTTTTTTTGTTTGGGGTGGTGATAGGGGTGAGGGTGGAGTTGGGATGATGTGGGGGTGGGGGTTGTAGGCCTACAGATGAGTTTACATTTGAACACCTTTCCACGTCAATCGATCAACTGAACCTTCCATTTGCTAGAAATGTAATGACGATATTTAATAAATTAATTAGTGATTAGAGTTGATGAATCTACATTGCCGCTCATTAAGACGCCACGTTCTACTTCCTTGTCTTACACTTTACATGTCCATACATTTTGCCGAATGACAAACGCAGTGTGACTGGATACTATACGTCAGATGGAAACAGATAGCATGAATAAAATATGTGTGCACGTCATGCGTGAGAAAGCTATTATGTCGGCTTGACTCAAAATGAGTCCTTGATCATGAAAATGCAGAACGAAATTCATCGATCAAAGACATAGGGCCTATTTCCAGAGCAAGACTGCCTTTATTCATTTCCCACAAATTTGGTCTTCTAAGATGTTTCTAACATATTTGTTGTCAGATAAATCCATATGATAATTGTCCAGTGTTTGTCATTAATAACGAACATTTTGTTGCAGAATATCTGCACAAAGCAATACTGTTGATTCCTTGAAAATTGCGACTTTGCTGCCATTACATAGTGTTAATAATGGAATGGTCTATAGGTTAGTATATATTAAAGTGAACACGCATCAGCTGTTATGGTAGATTGTACTGATACTTTGTGAAATTATAACTGTTTGACCATTCCCTGACTGTTCATGTTTAAAGAGGCTTTGGGCATAGGTGTCATGGAATTGTCATCTATATCAACAATGGAACCACTACTATATAAATAATATCATTTCGATTGAACACAATTCATTATATTCACTTCATAATTGCATGTATCACAAGCAGAAGTATTATGTCAACGTGCACGATGACTATACATCGGTAATGTTATTTGTTATTGTATTATCATTATCATTAACAATAAAATGTAGCGCTATGAGCAAGATATCGAGAATGGATTTGACGCAATATTAATACGCACATTATTATAGTTAGTATTAATATTAGTATTAGTATTAACCAATCGATGGCAATCCTTATACATATAAATCCCAGTTAAAGGAAGAGCATACTATGAGGGCACTGTATATGCTCTTTGTCGTATCCTATCGTATGCTATTTTCAGAAATGACCATACACTCTTGCAGACAACGGTAATGTGTCGCTTGGAACCGTCTTAGAAGTGGTGCCATTATACTCCTGTAATTGCCGAGGTGTCATTCGACCATACACACACATTGGTCAGCATGGCGGTGGGGATCTAGCCACGCGGTGGCAAAACGAGAGTTCACGAGACCTAGCTCTTTGATCCCGATCGCTGCCCGGTCAAAATGAGTGTAAATATAGTCTTCCTTTACGACATTAAGAAAATGGTTTCCTGGAAGTTCCGTGAAACTATTGTCGTGCTGCGTTATTCGCACGTGCAAATGGGGCTAATTAGCGGGCTGGCTTTGAAGTCCACATGACGCGGACGTCCTACTAGCGTGTAATGGTGTGGACCATTGTCACTTCCACATCCGGGAAACCGACTTTCATCAAAGAAGGACATTCGGAACTGCTGGACATCGCCAACTGGATCTCGGATTGAGCTGATGGAGCGTATGTAACAGGGTTAAATTGACGGTGATGCAGCACTTTGTGAACCTTACATCGGGCAAATTGGTTAAACGGGGTAGTAAAATTGCATTCAATATGCGCGGGCGATCACGTGCGCTGTACAATTGTTCTGAGGATGGCCGATGCAGTATCAGTTCTACCAAATTAAAACACTTGTATTTTATGGTCTTTAAACTGTAGCAAAGTGACAGAACAAAAGAAGACAAGTGTCCTTCTAATAAGTAGCACGTGACAACCTTAATTAAATTCGTGTTGGGATAATGAAAATTTTCCATGCATGATTGTTCGGTAGAGTATTACTCTACTAAAATACATTAATGTCCTTGTCTACATTTAAGCATTTTTACTATTGTCTTTTTTGTTTTAAACAAAGATAAAATTTTAAAAAATTACACCCACATATACCAGAAATAGTCCCACTATTTTAGTAAAAATGTACTGTACCTGGTAGTTTTGGTTCAAGGAACACAAGTTACTTACATACCTGTGACTTAACAATTCTAATGACTCTGTGCTGTAGCTTGAGAAAAAACTCAAACTCAGACTCAAGTTTCAGCACTGAATGGGAGAAATCTCTTCTGAGCAAAATCCCAAATTTAAGTTTGTTTCGAGAAATCGAGAAATAGAAATTGTACAAAGCAGTGGGGGTGTTTGGCTACAAGACATGGAACCATCGTACATGTATAGGCTATGCCTACTAGACTCGATGGTTACGGTTAAAGCATATTAGCATTGTCTGTTGTACAGTTTCTTTCTTGACTTTAAGACAGCCATGAAATCTTTGCACAAATGTTCATACTTGCACTTTCGTCTAAATTGAGTTTCCTAGATGAGTATAGCACGGTATACCGTATGTGACCATTCGAATATAAATATATCATGTACTTTAAAGGCATAATATCACAGTTGATAGACCCGTATAATCGGACAAACGAATTTCGATCTGAGACTAATTACGCT
>JAUTBV010136828.1:0-11690 GCA_032361325.1 Lepetodrilus fucensis
CTAAACTGACAAGTCGTGATATTAGTGAAAGATTCTAGAAAGCGACTTTAAACCCCAATACAAAAAAAAACAAAAAAACTGAGAGGTAATGGACAGATTTCCAATGCTAAAGCGGAGCAACTGTCCAATGAAGTGCTGACTAAGCCAAAGGGGTGGGTGTAACCCCTCTGGCCAAAACTAGTAGGAGTATCCTGTATCACGCCCGGCTAAAAGACCATAGAATGTAGCTATCAATACGATAGCTATTTCAATACAAATTCTAAATGAACTGAATGTTTTTATATGACATAGCAACAGGTCCTGAGATTGCGAAACTTTTTTGAGTACATTTTTGTGCTCAACTCGCGTGCTATGCTCAAAAACATGACGTTTTATGAACAAAATTCTCTGAGTTGAGTATGAAATCGTACTCAGAAAAGTTTCGTAATCTCGGGGTCAGGACAAGTTAAATAGCAGGGATTCTAGAGCAGTAAAATATAAATACCAAGCATTGCACTTTTTATCTGTGCAGGGCATGTAAGTCTATTCTAGTTGCTGTTTAATTATTAAATAAGCAAGTCGTTGCATATGGGTGAAATATTCCCTCGGTGATGAAAAGCAATAAATTAGCCTGGTTTTGACAAAAGATTCAAGCAACGGAACCTGCTTTCGGTTCATGATTCCCGCGGCAACGTTACTCCATATTCACTCGTTCACTTTCAGTTGATGTCTGCTTTTAGCTGACATATGTTTTCCTGTGTTTTCAGGGGCGACAGATGCCGACGTGCAACAAAGGCTACAAAGTACTTAGGATGCCTGAGAGTCACCACGTCACCCACCAGTTCGACCTTGAAGACAACAACAGGACTGAGGAAGAAGGCATCGACTACTTCTGCGAACCGTCGGTCGTGGAGATCGACACGTCGGGAGCAAGCTTCCACAGAATGGCCTCGTTCAGGGATTCGCTGAGAGAGAACGGCTCCGGGAAGTTGGATAAGAAGAAGCGCCGGCGGACGGTATCTGGAGTTCCTGAAAACCTGCTTTACGAAATCAACCAGTTTGAGAAGAAGAAGCGGAACACGTTCGACTCCAGTCCCCGAGACAGACCCCGCGCTTACAGCTTCGACGACCTCGACTCCAAGACGGAGACGCAACGAGACGAAATCCTTGCGCAGTACTTCAACGAAATCGACGCCAAATACGAGGAAAGGCTCGAAGAAGAAAACGCCAGCAAAGAACCAAAGATATTCAAGTTCATCCCATGCCGACGGTCGCGGTCCTTGCCGCGGTGCGTGAAGATGTCCAACCGGAACATTGAGCGGTTCCGTCAGGGGAGTTCCGCGGGAAGCAGCTACGCCAGTTCGGTGAGTCTCACGAGTGAGAACTCGACCGGCTCGCGGTTTTCCCGCTCGACTAAGAGGTCCAGCATTATCAGCAACAAGATCAAGTCGTTGGTCAGCGCCGGAAATGCTAGACTGAGACCCCGGCCAAAGTCGCTCGACCTCGAGGCCATCGAACTCTGTCCGGAGACGGAGGAGGAGAATTCCGGATCCACGAACCTCCGGAAGACGACATCGCCCAGCATGCCTGCCAACATTGAGCAGACGTCGTCGTCAACGGACAGCGTGGTGGGCCCGGGCACTTACTACTACTTCAACAGTAACACTATCCCAAGAAGCCAGGCAAGGAAGTACGACTTCCCGTGGGAAAGCCTCCCGAAAGACTGGACAACCTCCGTGAAACTCCGGGAAATTTCCAAGAGGAAGACGATGGATGAACGTAATTCGTCTTCAGGTGAGCTTTCATGAGTCTTCTCCGAAGTCAATTAATCAATGAATGAAAAATGGTTTCCAATATGTTGAATTCTCTAGTACAAAGTTCTAAATATAGCCACAGTATGTAAAAACATGCTTTTAATCATATCCTTACAGAAGAAGTGTAGTGGACCAAATAGATTTACAGGTTATCATGAATAAATTCATCATGCATTGGCATTATTTAATGCAAATTGGAAAGTCATTTGAAATAAATAATTCAGATTTAAATCTTTATAGCACACACATAAAAAGCACACACACAATTAGAAATATGTAGAATATTTCTGCAAGTTACTTACTACTTATACTAATTCAGTAAATCATGAAATTGAAAATATTTTATGTAAGCTTCAAAAATGTCATGATGACACTGTGGTCTGTAAGTGTGTCACTGACAGTTGTGTTAGCCAAGGTTACTACATGTATCTCCTAGTGTTGTATTCAGGACAAAGATTACTGGTATGATGTAGATGTATCCTAGGACTAAATAGTACACCCTTAGAGAATTGTGTGGGGCGGGATGTAGTGCAGTGGTAGAACGTTGGACTTCGGAGCCAAAGGTTCCAGGTTCAAATCCCGTCCCCGGGGGCCCGGCATCAATGTTCGCGAAATTTACCTTTCTGACGCGATATTGATAGGATGCACTGACTGTAGAGTGGCAATGCAGTTATCATCCTTGGTCTTGTCAGTACCAGCCGGTGCTAGCAGGTTTACTGCAACATTCAGTGCTACGGATGTTGAGGGTTTCTTCCTGCCCTAAACTGACAAGTCGTGATATTAGTGAAAGATTCTAGAAAGCGACTTTCAACCCCAATTATAAAAATAATTTAAAAAATAGAGAATTGTGTAAGAGCTGTTACGATATGTATGCGTGAAAGATTACAGCTGTAACTTGTAAAACAATCATTCACAAACTCACTCACTCACTTACTCACTCACTCATAGAGTAGTAAACATTAACATTAACGGTGAAGAAAGTAAACAATCTAACACTGGAAGTAAGAATGCGTCCGTATCTTTGTTCATTGTGACCAAGACTTGCAATTCATGGTTTAAAGATTATCAGTTAGATAACAGTTTGATACCACACACCTCGATACAGTGTAACATGTAATACAGATGTAATAATGTAACAACTCCAAACAGATACACTTAATACTACCGGTACATGTAATTTGGTAAGTACTAATTGATATTTGTCATATTTGACTTTTTCATTGTACAACTTTTTAAAACTATAGGGGAGAAAATTAAACCTTTTTCATATTCCCTTTTATATTTTGAAATATTTTTCTTTTAAATAAAATTATTTTATTTACCATCGTCCAGTATTATTATGGGTGAAGGAATCCCACTGCGATGTTATTAAAGAAACAAATAACTTGCATTGTCATTCTGATAAAAATTGAATACATTGAGTCATTAGTCTTACATTTTCCATATTTGGTATGGATACTTAGATTTAGACATTTCTTTGTCATATCTATTTTTGTTTATACTCTTTTATTTTATTTAAAAATTATTTTTTGAATTCTTTTTTTTGGGGGGAGGGGGAGGCAATTTATACTAGGGATGGTATTTAAACTGTACAATAAAAACAATAAATGTTATTTCCGTATACCAACCTGTGATATTTCTGTCACGTGCCACTCAGATTGTTGGAGTGAAGGTAACGCATTGATCTGGGACTATGCCTGGGAGTGGGGTTAGTACCGGATTGAAATCATATTTAACTCTCTCCTGCTGGATTAGGCACAGACACTGCTCTTTAGGGCATCTCTGGTTGCCTCCAGCATCTCTGGTTGCCTCCGGCAGACATTTAAATTCCCTTTTCTGTACATCATTGGTGATATTTATCAGATTCCCCTGTAGACATACGCTTGGTTACCATGGTTACAGATCACCTTTTTTTATTTATATCTGGAGTCATGCTTTTATTATTTCTTCAGATATCGGAAATATCATGCTGAAGCGCTTATAGCAACTATTTATATATTATTTTGTTCCTCTTTCTTGCGATCCAATACATGATTTAGCTGTTGCATAACCAGCCTTTGTAGGGTTAATTTACAATTTAAATCCACAATTAATTACTAATCTTCTGTGAAGTTCACCATCAAACTGTAAAAATCCATACTTCGTGTATGCAAATACTATAAGTATCTTTGATGCATATAATTACGTTAATCTGTATCTGTGTGTTTTCCCATCCTTCTGAATAATCTGAGAAAAATTAAGGAAGTTGGAAGTTCATTGACAACAAATAATTAATATGACGAACAGGAAGACAGTTAGATACTATATTTTTTAAAGACAGTATTTATTTGTAAAGTCAGAACATTATCTTATCTCCTGATTAGATGTTATAACATGGCATTTATGTACACAGCCCAGTTGCTTAATATATTATTGTGTATGCGTGAAACATTTGCACTGCAACTTAAAACAACTACTTAAAACAACTACTTAATACAACTACTCATTCACTGCTGCTCAGAAAACATGTAGCTAAAATTTGACTAATTGCAAGTCAATTTTTAGCAACTAACTACTAGTGCAAGTCCATTGCAGAAAATACTTTTATTGCTATAATACTTGAGAATCTGGTTATCTAAAACACTTTTCAGCTACTGGGTCCAGGGGCCCGTTTCACAGAACAGTCGTAGCGCTATGATAGTCATAGAGTTATGTACGTTAGCATGGAGTTGCTAAGGAGTTACGACTCTCGTAGCGCTACGACCGTTCTCTGAAACGATACCTAGAGCTACACATACTACCATTACTACACAAGAACATAGCTCCACACGATCTAATGTCGACATTGTATGACACTTTACATAGTATGCTTGCCACACGATCTAATGTCGACATTGTATGACACTTTACATAGTATGCTTGCCACATGATCTAATGTCGACATTATATGACACTTTACATGGTATGATTGCCACGTGATCTAATGTCGACATTGTGTTGCAGGGGCATGGAGCGCCAGTGGAAGTAGCAGCAACCGCCAGTCTCTGGACTCGGCCAAGTCCAGCATGCCGTCGTCAACCTCGCAGTACTCTCTGGGCAAGGACTCCGGCCGTGGGTCGCCCACACCCACCGACGATCGGTCAGTAGTCTCAGAATATGGCAGTAGTCTCGGTCGCAGTAGTATCAGATATGTCAGTAGTATCAGATATGTCAATAGTCTTGGATAGGTCTCGGTCGCAGTAGTATCAGATATGGCAGTAGTCTCGGTCGCAGTAGTATCAGATATGTCAGTAGTCTCGGATAGGTCATTATATCAAGAACCTGCAACAATCTACAGAGTAATAATGTTTCAGGTTCCATGCTTACTGAAGCTAAAACTTTGTTGAATGATACAAAACTTTAATTTTCAATTTATACTGTTTATACAATGTTCTTGTATAGTGTAGTTATTTTACTACATAGGGTGCTTTATAAAATGCTGTATATTATTATTATTATTATTATTATAATGACAGCATGATGACAGAATTTTATTTGGTAACACCTCCACTGTTTCAGAGGTGATGCCAGTCATCCTGGAGGCGATAAGGCCGGGATGGTCACGGAGGACGAAGAGGTGCAGTCACTGACCGGGGTCAAGTCTCATTTCACCAAGATGGACACGGACGCCTGGCTGCAGATGTTGGCCATGAAGGCGGCCAGTCGAGATGAAGTGACCTCCAGCTGCGCCGACACGCTCCGGTCGCTGTCGGAGCTGACCAAGCAGAACATCCAGGCGCTGGATCTCATGTCCCCGGATCTGAGGAGTCCACAGAAGCTGGACGACGACGTGTCCTCGGTGTACTCCCTGGACCAGGAAGGCTTCTACACGTCCTTCCACAACGACAGCGGACTCAAGCGGAGCACGGCCACCTTGGACGAAGATGCCGCCGAGGGGAAGATGTCGCCGGTGAAGTCGGCCCACAGCGTGTCCAGCATGTGCAGCAGCAACACCATCGACAGCGTCATCTTCAGGCCCAAGGACGACCAGCAGCAGCTCGGGTCTCCCGTCCCCGGGAAAAAGAACCGAGGTCTTCCTCCACCTCCTCCACGAAGAACCAGCAGCATGGAAGTGTGCAAGAAGATCCCCGAGAACGACAGCGCTAGCTCGGGAGGTAGCACGTCCACGCTCAGCAACGACTCGAAAATGGGAAAGAATGATTCTTCTTTCTCAGAGTCTGATCAGGAGAACATATACAAGAGGCTGAAGAGCAAGACGAGGATCTCTTCGGGGATGTATCCATCCTGGTGTTCCGTGTCCGATGAAGATTCCACTCCCGAGAGTTCTCGAGAGAGGCTGATGAACGGGAACAAGAAAACTGTCCCTGGTGCTGCTTCTACTTTTTCGCCTTTCGACGGAAGCTGCGCCTCGCGGACAGAAACTGTTATGATCGTTGACCAGGATCCGTCCCTTGGAGATCCTAATATTTTAGGATTTTCGGCAAAGGGAGAAGAAGATCTGGAATGGGAAGGGCATACGTTACCAAAGAGACAAACTGCATCGAAGATGTTAGAAGATGATGACTATCCCGCCAACTCGTGGCCAAGATCAGGAATTCTCAAAAGGGACAAATCTCCGAATAGTAAATCCCAGAAGACTCTGAATTTTGCGCCAATGTTGAACATGTTTGATGCCAAGTCACCAGAAGGTGTGCAACTACCTCTGCCTGACATTTCATCATCTTCAGACGAGACTAAGACCTCCGCCAGCTCACTTACAAGTGCCTCCGATTCCGGTTCCGCCTACAAACTAGCCATTCCTCTAGGCACACCTGAAACAGTGAAGAAACAACACGGGCAGATCCCGATGAAATACCAGCCCATCATCACAGTCAAGCCCAGACTGAGACCAGCGGCTGAGCCCAGTCACAAGAGTGGAGCGTATGTCAAAATGTCTCCAGAATCTGATCCCGCATCCAAGTGTCAGATAGTCTACCCCAGCACCGTCATCAAACCATCTACCTCATCTCCCACATCTTCAACCGAATCCTTCAGAAACAGGTCATCCAGCTACACAACTCGAGTCAAATCCCATTATGCATCGGCTGATATTGCCTCTCAGAGCTCGGGAAGCACCTCGTCCATTCCTTCCATGTCTTCCTTGTCTGACGGTGGCTACATGGACATGAGGTCTGCCACCCTCAGAAGCAACCACTCCGATTCTCTCAGCAGCAACAGTTCCATAGCTCTGTCGGACTTCGATTCCGGTAGCTTGACATACGTCAGCATGTCTAGTTCCAACTCCACCCCTACGAACTCTTCTTTAACGCTGACACAGGATTCAGGATTCGACGTATCTCAGAAGTCGGACTCCTACAGGGTATCACCAGTGACGCTTGGTAAGAATCCTGTGAAGTCGATGACAAGAGACATGTCAATTTCGAATGGACCGACAGTCTCCAGTCCTCCATCGTTCAGTAGCTTCAACGGTCCAAACACCAGGTCATTCTCTTCTACCATATCTCAATCTTCCACCATCGTAGCACCAAAGACATACATGCATCGATCATCCACAAGTCCTCAAATGTCGGCCGCTTCTTCACCATCACCAAGTGCTGCTTCGCCCAGTTCATCCATGCATCACTCCAGCTCTTGGAACAGCAGCAACGCCCACCCCCACCAACACCCCCACCAAAACTCGCCCCACCAATCGACCCCGGTTCAACACAAGATGTTACCTAGTCAATCAACAGCAAACAGGCCATCTGTGTTGGCAGTGTCTCCGATACAGCGGCCCGAGAGGTACAGGGATCGCCGGCGGTCAGCTCCACTGCCCGGAGTGATGTCCCCTAGTGCTGTCTACTCCCAGGGCTCGCCCAGTAGCATCAGATCTGCCGACTCATCCAGCTCCAGCAGTAGTCGCAGCGACTCCTACCGAGTGGCGATGAGGATGGAATATGACGGCGATGTCGCACCTTCTGCTTCCAAGACGATGGAAGCATCTGCTCGTAGACCGGCAATGACGAAGTCGATGTCTGCGCCGTGCACGATGGATCTCGACGTGGTCAGTCGGGCGGACTCGTACCGGTGTGCCGTTAGGAACACACAGGGAGTGGTCGACAACGCTCACATGCGGAACTCGTCGTACCGCGTGACGCTCACCGATGAGGAAACGGACAACAGGCTGGATGTTCTCAATTCCTGGAACGGAAACGGTAAGGACATACGTAGGATGTGCATCACGGACATCGACCAGCTCAAGTGCTACTCAGACGACGATTCCAAGAAAACCAAAGAGAGAAACAGCGGAGGATTCTTCGCCACGATCAACTCGTCCAAGAAGAGGATGAGCTCCAAGTCGGACATCGAGTCGTTGCTGAAACCCAACAAGTCTCCGTCTCCGTCTCCAGATACCTCCGGCAGCAAGAAGTCCAGCAAAGGAGACAAGGACAAGAAGAATTCCAAGTCCAGGTCTTCCACCTACATCAGATTCGATCCTATCTTCGAGGACAAGGAAGACTTCCTGAACTCCTCGGCTGACACACTGAGAGCTCCTTCCATGTCCTCCCTCCGACCTCTGTCTGCGGCTCAGTCCAGCGAGACCTTGACCTCCGAGGACGGGCCTCTGCTGCAGAAGTTGAATGCACCACTCCCAGTGGGTAAACACCGTGGCTCCAATGGCAAGAAGTCGGTGGATGAGAAAGCCGTCATGTCCATATTGGACAGTATCAAGTCAACGATCAAATCCATTTCGGGGAAAGGTTCAGACAGAGAAGACGACCGGCATTCATCTTTGAAATACGGATCAGGTGTTTGAATTACCCCTGTTCCTTTGCAATGTGACGATTGGCAATAAGAATCATGAATGCATGACTCGTATAACTTTGTATGCAGTTGGCTTTAAGTATCTGAAATTGTGAATGCTTACAATGGATGTCTCAAAGTCTGCAGAGCTTCCCAGTATCAGTTGTGTTGTGAGGAGGGTTTAATAGTGTTGCAAGGAGAGTGAGAACATTTCTTCGTCATCATCGGGAGTATTTAATATATCATACAAGCTGAACTTATGAAGTTCACCAGACTTCTCCGATGTGTCCAGATTTCAGCAGGAAAGTCGTGATATCTAATATCAATGTCGTGTCAGATTCATCCATGTCATAAATTATCAATATTTGGTACCACATGTAAAGCTTAAGCATTAATCAACTATTGAGAGCATACAATCACAGCTACTTAATCTGTTTGATGAAACTAACTTTATTCAACCAGGCATTTTGTCCTCATTTTGTTAGCTTAGAACCATGTTGTTGTAAGTTCATTTATCAAAAGAAAAGGAGAGGTTTATTTTCTAATATTTAGGATGATAATCTACATTTTCCCAAAGTTTCAAATCAAGATTCCGATTATAAAGGATTTTTTTTCTAAAAATATCTCCAATATTTAATACATCTGAAGTTTCAAATGTGTTTTACACAAAACGGTAGTGAATGGACTTAGAACAAAGTGGTTCTCATATTAATCAATTTTATTTAAATTTATATCAAAATCTGTAATTGTATGCCTTTATCTAGCATGAAGGAATCCTGTAATATAGCCGTTTCTTCATCCCAATTAGCAGATCATCATTTTTCTAAGAAGCTCGTTCTCGAAGTATCAAATCAACGTAGCATTTTTTCCATACATGGTTTTTGGCTTCAAAATATTGTCACTTTAAGAATGGCACCACATTATACAAGAACTACAGGTAGAGATTGCAAGGGTTTAAATAGTCGAGGCAGCCATTTTGGATTTTGATAATTTTGTGGAATATGGTAGATATTTGTGCATATTTTACACTTGTATAAATCATACTGGTGTATGTATACTGGTGTATTATTGATGGAAAAGTATGGTGGTGTAGAAATATACCAACACAGTTAAGTGGGATAATAAAGTACATGTCTTAAAATGGTTGCCACATCAACTAAACAAAGTGCTCAAACTAAACACAATTCCATCACTTTATCATTCCATCCCTTGTTATTTTAATTTATGAAAGGAAATCATGTTACTATTGTTGATTTTGACTGCATTATTTTACAGTCTGCAATCTTGTAATGCTCCTTTGTTTACATTGTAGATAACTTGTTATTAGAAAATAATATTTGCGGTAGAGAAGTTCAAATACGTTTTATGTGCGGTGTTTTGCAAGGATACAAATCTGAAATACAAACGTAGAGGCTTAATATATATTACACAGCTAGTACAATGTTTGAAGAATTTATAGTATAGAAAAATTACTCAAGAAGTAGCTATTCAATTTTACATTTAATACTTCTCATCATATTCAAGTGTGGTTTATCATGCATTATATTTTATATATTTTTTGAAAGTAGTTACACATAAGACAGTTAAAATGCAAGCTTCACTGTAATTATGAGTGGTTAAGTTACACATTTGCTACTTGTTTCTATAGGTGGCCAGTGTGGCATTTTGACAGGGTAGAAGGTTGAATGGATTCATACCTCAAAAAGTGCTTTTACATCAGTTTCCAATGAAAAATAATTCTGGTATTATCCCCGACTGATATATTTCGCTAGATTTCACCATGTTCACTCTGATTTTTTAATGAAGTCATGGAATAATAAAAATGCATGTCTTGCAATATTAAAATAACAATAAATTTTCCATATTTGTATATTTTGTTTAAAAATCATAAAACTAATTATATTTACACCCAATGAACAATTGTACATTTCCACCAGCATTATCTCCTCATCCATTGAATCGAGTCATCTCGCTGTCATATTTATTAAATCTCGAGAGAAAAAACACACCATGTTTTTCAATTCATGTACACATTTATTAATCACCTGACAAAATCATCCCCATCACACGACAAAGAAGTCTATGCAATATCGCATATGAATTCATATTGTTTTAGTTTTAGGATATTTGTGTTATATACTTTAATCATCTGTGCCTATCAACAATGCATCGTTATATTCTTTGTTTGAATGATGTTACTTTTGCCGGTGTAAATGAGCTCTCAGTTGATTGTTATTTTAAAGTTTTGTGTTTAACCCTCTCCCTGCTGGATTAGGTAGTCACATGTCTTTAGGGCATCTCCAATTGTTTCCAGTATGGAGAAGGTTAAATTATTTTTTGAGTGTACATTATTATTTAACTCAATAATATAGCCTACTTCAATTATGAAAAATATTAATATTCTTATATTCCTTGTCGACAGAAATTCTAATTTAAGAAATAATTAATTAATAAATTAATAATTAATTAATAAATTGTTATATATTTTTTTTCTCCAAATGCTTTACATTCCAATTCAATATTTTATTAAATAAAAACAAAATGAACAAATGACTTGTACATAAATATAGATTATCATGTTTTCATACTTAGACAATAGTGTTTTTCATTATCATCATGAGTGCTGTTTGATTATAGAATGTCATCTCTAATGACATCTGGCATTGACAGTGACAACATCCATAGCAATAAATAAAAGTATTTAGATACTTGTCGTACCTCTTGTTGTTTCTTTGTACAACTGCCTTCAAAATTCCAAGATCCAAAAGAAGATAATTTTGAACCATTTCAGCAGTATTAACCGATCGTGGTAGACATCAGCCAATCAGAATACAGCAAAGTTTTAAAAATTGGACATAACTTGATGAGCCACGTGGTAAATGTCAGACAAACAAAATGTTACAAGGCATAATGCTGGCGACGGGTATAAATTATATCGTGAAACCATACGTGTGGAAGAACTGCCAACGGGAATGTGCTGGATCGCCGGTATGCATGTTTAACATGTTTAACATGTTTAATAGCATGATGTACATTTCGATGGGGGTGTGGTTTCTTGATAGGGCTGGAAAGTAATGGCGGGAGCCTCATTGTGAAACTGACTTCCGGGTACAGGGAGGCTCCTAATAATGACGA
>JAUTBV010136839.1:0-11689 GCA_032361325.1 Lepetodrilus fucensis
TGTTAACTGCGACATTAATATTCCAGAGTGAGCTAGCACTCTAAAAACGACTGGTGGAAATCCAGCCTAGCACAAGCTCTCCAGCTCCATGCTGTGAGACAAATGCTCCCAAGGAGGGACCAGTCTGTCGAAATCAGCTAAGCTGGAAGGCGACTGTAAACACATTTACATACACAGTGACACACACAAATAGCCTACTATCTATATGAAAGAAGCCGCTGAAATTCTTTATCCTCAGTTCGCAAGTAATCTGCAGGTTCCTATCTGCTCTAGAGTGATATTTTGAATAGGAACATTAGGGTAAGAACAACGTGTGACACGAACTAACCATGTCACAGCGAAAACATGATTTGTTAAAATCAATTGTAAAGCGACGGATTTACTTAGAACGCAGTAGATATCTCCATAAAATCGAATAAACTGTCATTATTGTAATACTTTGTGTCTGGCAGGCTGTAGGTTATAAACCATCAATTAAAGTCCCATAGACGACAGTGTTAACGTAATTATGCATAACTACTGATTCAGTAATTCAAATATCACAAAACACCTACATCACAAAGTTCAGTTCCCCAGCAATGTAGAAACAAAACAAAAACACCACATGTTGTCTGGCTTGTTTACGTTTCACAGGAATAGACATGACGTTACCTATGTTCGGAATGAATACATTCAACTGTCATAAAGACCGCAACAAAATAACAAATTAGGTTCTCCTGTAGTTCATATTTGATGTTTTTAATCGGCTGGGGACTATACTTGTCAAATACAGTGGAAAATGCCATTTACAACCAATCTATGCTGTACCATCCATGCTGTACTGACGAAACATCCGTCTGGCGGGAAATTCAAATAATTTAGTGGTTTATAACCTATAACTGTATGAACGTACTGAACGTATGGAGGTATGACCGTATAACCATATGACTGTATGACCGTATAACCATATGACTGTATGACCGTATAACCATATGACTGTATGACCGTATGACCGTATAACCATATGACTGTATGACCGTATGATAATTTCGTAATCTCGGTACCCAGCCTCTGGTGATCCTTCTCATATTATTCAATTACATCTTAGTATGGTGTTATGTATTGATCTACTAACATAGTTATAAGACACTAACTATATCACCAACGATCAACATCTTATGGTGCTCTACGACAAGATTGTCCTCGAGTACTTATATATTTCAGATTTATTGCTGTGCAAATCTACAATACTTCATATACCAACCATCAACGCATCGTCCGTCTCTCCGAGCCCAGTATCCTACGGTGCAGGCGCAGATTCGACCTTCTGGTGTCAGGTTAGGCAAGCAGAGCTGGTGACACCCACCGTTTCCTTTAGAACATCTGTCTGTAAATACCACGAGTTTGTCCAATGATGAAGAGAGTATCGCAATGAATTCGAAGCAACACAAACCTCCGGTTTACATAAAACTGCCAACTTGTATATTTTATGTATAGACTTACATATAGACTTACATATAGGCCTACACTAAATTAGATACAATCGAAAGTAGGTTTAAGAAAAATATTCAAACATCTTTGAAAGTTACTTTACATTTTGTTTTAATATCTTAGAAAAAGAGAACATTCGTAAAAGGTATTTTCTGACCGTATGTGAATGGCACACTGGCTTTGTCAAACCGGATGTGTGCGATATTCCTACGCCAATTTTGTCTTCGTTGTGTAAAAGAAAAGAGCGTCGGACATTGTGTTTACTTACTTTGCTTCACGGGTTGTTGTGACACATGGTGTATGCTGACGTCACTAAACACTGTGTGGTTCTCACTTTGACCTACGTAGCTGAAGTCGTATTTATCCTGCGCGAACAGTCCACCTCGTAGTCCGGACCAGACGATGTAGTCCTAGGTAAGGTAAATAAAATGAGAATATGATTTTATTTGTGTATAATATATATTAAAAGGCAAAATACTAAAATACAAAAATACAAAAGAAATAAAGAAAAACACCACTCACACATATGCGCGCGCGCGCGCACAAACACACACACACACGGGCACACACATACACGCACGCACACACGCACACCCACACACCCACACACACATGCACACACAAACACGCATGCTCGCACGCACGCACACACCCATGCACACACACACACACACACACACACACGTATACACATACGTCGAAAAATAAAGAAACAAAACAAAACATCAAACTAAACCACAACACTATGCAACATGAAGACTCCCTTGTAATTATGATGTGCAACATAGAATTTGCTTGTGGAATACTATTTAGCAGGATAACCATGTAGACTATCTTCGAGGCACAGATACATCTCACACGTATTTAGGTACAGGGTAAGCATACTAAGCATTGGACATGACATTCATAATAGCCAGTCTCACATTCATAATAGCCAGAGACTCCACTTGTGTGCTGGCGTCTCGTCTCTGTTGACACACTCGCTCCTTCATACCTCGGTAGTCTTCATAGCACAGGAATAGGCCATTAGTGAAGTAGATTCTGAAATATTGATGAGCAAGTTACAGCGGTTGCTGGAGAGAGAAAGAGAAAGAGAGAGAGAGAGAGAGAGAGAGAGAAAGAGAAAGAGAGAGAGAGAGTGAGAGAGAGAGAGAGAGATGGGAGGGGGAGGGGGGAGGTGGAGAGAGGATGATTGTAACATTGTAACTTATGAATTCTAAAAATAACTTGTTACCCATTAATCCGGATTCGTATTTAAATGCTCGTCACACTTTTACAGTATTTTCTAATGTCTTAATCTTGTCAATATGTCTGGTACAATATATAGAACAAATATTGCCTCCCCTGTTGACCATTAGTTACTGTATATGATCAGTGCTAGAGAAACCTCGAGCTATGCAGAACAAGCACCTCTTTGTCTTGGGATCCACTGCTAGTCTAAAATTCGCTCGGGCGGTTTGAAAGATTCCGTAAGTTGCTTCAGATCCGTCCAATTGAGCACGGGATATATTTTCTCTGTCTCCCCAGAATAAATACCTGGAACAAAATTGTATCCCGCTTTACCAAATGCCGATTTCAAGAAAGAAACGAACATGACAGCAACCTCTTCATCTTAGAAATCTAAGCCAATTTAATGGTGCCAAAGGAATCAAACCAACTAATTAAAATCAGATCTTGTTTCCTTCTTGGAACATTTTTACATTGTTTTTGAAATCTAGCGAGTGTCCAAATATCTGAGCATCAGTTTCGTATCTGATTTTAATGAGATGGCAACGGTATACTGTTGCATTCGGCCGTATACCACCCTTTCGGGACCTTCGCGGTCTCTGACGGGTTAATTGATATCCGTCTTCTAAATAAAGGGTAGCTCCTCACAAAGAAAAACAGCAATCTCTGCCAAACAATATTGCGGAGCCAATCACGATCGCTACAAGCTGACACGCCTACCACACCCAAGACTGCGAAGGTCTCTACGGTTACTACATAGCAGACTGGAATGGTATTCCGTGTGTTACACTCGAAGCAATCTCGAGTGTCATCATGTAAAAAGTTATGTTAAAGGTCTGATTACTTGTTGACCGGGTCCACTACAAGAGTTCGGGGGTCTTTTATGTTCCACTCAATGAGCACATGTGGAAATCGTCCGTCATCACGAGACACCATGATCTGCCTGTTGGTTTTGTCCGTCCAGTAGAGGTTCCCCGCTATCCAGTCGATGGCCAGATCTGACGGAAACACAGCAGCATTGAATCAATGTATTTTACTTCAGGGGCAAGGCTCCCGAAGCTATCGTATACGTAACTACATCATTAAGCCTTCGTGGAAGAACATTTCACTCTTTCGAGATCATCAAATGCTCCTACACGTTACGTATATATGCAATAGCTTCAGGAACATAACCCCTGACCTGCTTCACATTATTGTACTAAATAAGCTTCTGCTTCCCGCTCTTCCTTCTCTTTCTTCTTCTTACTTCTCCTCCTCCTCCTCCTCTCCTCCTCGGCAGTCTTCTTATCATCATCCTCCTTATGGTTTATTGCTTATTCTTCTACTTCTTCTTCTTATTATTATCAGTTTAAATACTCTTAAATACTATAATATTATTATTATCAGTTTAAATACTCTTAAATACTATAATCTTATTATTATTATCAGTTTAAATACTCTTAAATACTATAATCTTATTATTATTATCAGTTTAAATACTATTTCGTGAAATACAATTCTGAGCTTGGATGTTTAGGATCTTCAGTTCACACGTTAAGAAGTGGTCATATTATATTAATAACTGAATATTATGTACAATTGTACTCTACACTATTCAATAGCAATGAAATGATCTACACAAGACAACGCTTACCTGTAGGTTGCTCCACCGAGTTAGTTAGGATTTCCTGCTTCGTCTGACCTTCACCTTCCCCTCGCAGTGAAGTCAGAATTTCGTGCTTCAACCGACTTTCACCTTCACCTCTCATAGACGTCAACTTGACACGCTGAATAGTCTGAAAGAATTCATCATTACACGACATTTAACGTTATTTCCACATGAAATATTGCTAGATGATTTAGACTGATATTTGTAAGCATAGGAACATGTTCCTTGGGCTAACAACAGCTGTATGAGACAATACATGAGATGTTAAGATATGACAGAGATTACATGTGAGAAATGGCAGCCAGAGATAAACGCAGAAAGACAGAATGTGTATTAAAGACTTTTCTTTCGCTAAACACAAGGAGAATGTACCAAGGACTTACGTTAGAACTGCCCTCGTAGTAGTAGACGTAATCAGTGTGAGCATTGGAGGTCAGCGTGTGAACATTCTCTGCCCTGTTCAGCTGCAGTAACATGTGGTGGTTATCTCCATTGTCTGCGTCTGCGAAGTTTCGCTCCATCCGGGATATTCCGGAAGTTGATGTCAACAAAATAAATCCTCGTTTAGTGTAGATGAATGGAGACCAGTTTATCTTATGAGTGACCTCTGAAATAACAAATTCATGATAAAAATGCAATGGTGATTATATACTAAACTTATACAACATCTTGTATCCAAAGTTTTTTAATGGCGCTTGAATAATAACTATTTGTCTGAGACATATTTAAAATGTATTATTCATTTATGTTGTAGTGAGAAGGCATCTTTAACACATGGCCTACTTCTGGGTTCTATTTTCTTGGCATCAATGACGACACCTAACGGCGTTCCAGACCACGTCTTCTCCACGGTCAGATTCTCGGCGATGTCGTAGATGGCAACGGCGTCGATGCCCTTGGCCTGGTCTGTCATCACCACGTTGTTCTACAGTCAACGTCGGGAAACCGTAAACACATTCATCCCGATATCTGGACACCTTTCATGAAGCTCTCGTACAGTTTAACCCTCACCATGCTTGAGACAACCGGAGATGCCACAAAGAGCAGTGCTAGTGCATAATCCAGGGTTAATAAGGAAATATATCTCTCTGGTAGAGGTAGTGATCAGCGAGAGCGGTATGGCTTCATTATGAATACGAGACCTTCATGAAAGGTTGCCCAGTACGTCATCGCAATAAATTGACCTCTTTGCATGATCAGGATCCAATTGTAGCCAAGTAACTTTACAAAATACAATTCAAATTTCTTCATTTCAACCCATTACAACAAAGTATTACGGAACATGTGCGTGCGGTTTAAAAAAATGTATTAAAAACATTAAATTCAAAAATTAAATTTAAAAATAAATGTATACTGTATCTATTTTATTATAATGATATACAATTAAAAAGCAAACACGTAAGAAGACCGACATTGTGTATATAACATTATATTGCAATGTACTACTCGTAGAACAGACAAATTCAAGGATTACGTACAATGGATATTTATTGTATGGGTATATAGAAGCAGTACAATACCCTGTAAACGTCAAGGTCGTACAAGAGACTCCTAGTTCTGTGAAGAAGTATCCTAAGACCTCGTCCTTCCAGGTCGGATGTTTGTATCATACTTGTCCCCCTTCGCTCCACGATCCAGTAGAGTCTGCAAGCAATCAGAGACAAAATGTGTTGTCACGGACACCTCTGATATGTAAGGTTGACTTTGTATGCTCCATGCCATCCTCGAAACACAGACCAGAGTGCCTGCATATTTACAATACAGCACGTGTCTGTCCCTATGTGGACGTCATAGTTCTAATATGATGATTAACATGAATTAGATATTTTATTTTATTTAATTTTAATTTTATAATCCATTTAAATTTGGATGGCTCACTTTTGATACTGTTTTACTTAGTGTTTTGTACCATATTTTATAATTGTCTGTCGGCATAAAATGCCACTCAGCTCTGAATCAGACTCTACCTTTGTACATGTTTACCTGTCATAGTCGTAATCAATGCAGAGCCCGTTCGCTTTCCATGTTCCGTTGTGTAGGACAGTTCTGTTTGTTCCGTCCAGGTTGGACGTTTCCAATGTTCTGGTGTCCGTCCAGAACAATCTCCTGGAAAATCATTGTCATACTGTTGTAACAACTCGGAATAATAATAACAATAATGTGAACATTTATATTATGCCAACAAATATACGCACTAACGCATGCTCATAGCACTACATTCTTACCCGGTCAATGCATCAATGTGCACTCGTTTCACCTTCTCAACTCCCTGTGGAGTATTCAACCGAAACTGACAGGCCCTAGAAGGTTTCTGGGTTGAGCTTCACGAAAGGGTCTTACCGATAGTTCTGGCGTAAATCTAGGTTTACGTCATTTCCGGTTATAGTAAAAACATGACTTCCGCCCGGATAGTACGACCCTTTCGCTGAATTGCAGGACAGATCCACTAGTGATGTTTCAGAGGAAGACATTCGTGAGTATATCGTGTTAAGCAGGGACACTTATTTTCACCATGACGTGGACATTTAGTTGGAGGTTGTCCACAACATTCTCCATAGCAGAATCACCCTGAAGCTAGTAAGTTGCACGCCTGCATGTCTACTGGTATAGTAGTATTATATCCCCAAATACTAGTAAAGGCAACATGCATAAAGTTAGTAGAAATTTCAAATGATTTATGTACCCTATATACGGGTGCACTGCAAGTCCCGTGGGATCGTCCAAGTCAGAGCCAATCACAACCGCTGCGCAACGCAGTTCTTGACATGAATCTGACGTCATCAGTATGGCATCATAGGCCGGGTCAGCCCAATACACATTATTCGCAACCCAGTCGACGGCGATCCCTGCATGAAGGCAAACAACATAGAAAATATCTCAATGTTAACTTGTTTAATATAATAATTTCCAAACCTACGTTGATGATAAGTATACATGTATATCAATTTGATGTAGGATATAGATGTATAAATAGTTATACGGGCACTTGCTACCGTTACCATGATTACTGGTATATTTCTTTCTGGCAGGATGAACAATATTTTGACTACCGTATACGATCAACTCGCAAATTTATGACTCAATATTAAAATAAACTTAGTACTGGCTAATAAATTGAAGTATATGGAAGAATTTAATGTTTGGTATGAATCGAACAATTATTAATACCCATGTACATGTTTTCAGTGATACCGTTTCCAATATTTCGCCCAAACTATCCAATGATTACCTTTTGTCTTTTTCGATATTCCTTTGAAAACCGTACGACGGCGATAGTTATTCACGCCTCCAAGGTTTAAATCGTAGGCCTGGATTAAAATAAATTACAGTGTTTACCAATCATCTGATACTCAGGCTAATGCATACTTACTTACAACACTGGATCTAACCGAATTATAATGTTAATTGATTTAATTACTAGTATTGCATTTTATGGTGTCTCAATTGTATGATCATTGGCATGATCATTATCATGCATACTTATTAATGTGTACAACACCGGATGCCCATGTTCTCAGTTATCTTCTTTAAGAAATAGTTCATGTTAATCAGACTAATTAATATATGCTAATTATTCTGTATTCCTACTGGGGTTTTTTCCGGTCTTGTGCAAAACAATTAAATATCATAGTCTCTGACTGACATAGAGATATTCGTACATTTTGTAACATCTTGGACATTTTAATTGCCATTACATGCATAAACCAAGGCACATACATGTATGTATTAGCAGCTGATTAGCACACTGCAGTGTGTAAGAACATATTGGTGGGGCTTGTTGAACCTGTTATGGGCGTGGGTGGAACCTCCTAATGAAGTATGTGCACAGAATGTAACTTATGACCGGAGAGCGTGTGACCTATCCGTCGAGTGTGATGGTTGGTGATACAATAGCACAACACATTAGTCTGTGTACAGTCACCTCAATCTGTCGCTTCCCCACATTGGTGATGTAGAACGTCTTGGTGTAGTAGTGGTAGTCCACGTCCACGTATTGGTTGTAGTCGGTGTCGCAGCTGTCAGTTCTGGTTATCCACAAGTGCTGGGGATCAACGTTGAAAACTATGTATTTACACGCAATCATATTATGAATCCCTACCCCCTCTCTCTCTCCTACTTTCTCTCTCTATCTCTTTCTCTCTCACTCTCCATTTCTCTCTCACTCTCTTTCTCTCTCTCTCTCTCTCTCTCTCTCTCTGTGTATGTCTGTCTGTCTGTCTTTCTCTCTGTCCCTCCCTCTCTCTCCTCCATTTTTCTCTTTCAGCACTATTTTCCATCTCTCCTTTGCCGTCTTTCAACTCTCTCTATTCTTTATTCTTTCTCTCACCTATGTTTTTCCATTCTCCTTTACCCATTCTTTCTTTCTGTCTTTCTCTCCCGTCACTCTATTTTTTTTATCATCTCTATCTATCTATTTATCTATCTATTTCGCTCTCTCGCTAACCACACCTCTTTCCCATTAGTTGTATATCTATATCGGCTTTATACTTATGGTGTTTATCTATACCGGTATATGACGAAGTTGTTAACAAGACTTAGTTACACTGGCCAAGGTGAATTCGTGACGTACTTGCAGATAGACGTATAGATACGGTATTTATTTTGCTTCTCCGCCTATGTGGACTCGTTGTATTCTTGCAGAAATACACACACCACAAGTATACATTCGCACATTCAGACAAGCAAATACTCACTTGCAATGGTTTGATTGGGATAAAGGAAAGTGAAGGCGGGCATCAAAGGTCATTACACCAGACGAGTGTACGCACGCACGCATGCACACACACACGCGCGCGCGAGCACACGCACAGACAGACACACACGCACCCACGCACGCACACATGCACACACACACACACACGCACACACATACACGCGCGCGCACGTATAGGTATAAGCTCGCAATCGCACACAGATAAAAATTATTAATACTAATACAATACAATCATTTTTACAATGGTGACGATGATGCTACTAACTACCAAGCTGCTGCTACTACTACTACTACTACTACTACTAGTACTAATACTACTACTAATAATAATACTAAAATAATAATAATAATAATAATAAAAATATAAATATAAATAATAATAACAATAATAATAATAAAACAACATGACGTAGTATACCTGTATTCTACTTCTGATGCGCCTGCTACTGTTCAACCAGATCTGGAAGATGCCCTCGGGTTTGGCCAGGGTGTGACGCACTTTAGAACATCGCGTCGTGTTGAGAACTGTGGCAATGTTAGGGTCACATGTGGCTGTGACAACACAGATTAATTCAATACAGCTACTGGAGTCAACGGCATCCTCGAGACACAGACTTAGTGACTGATATTTCATACGCTACTGTGTATGTTTGCGGAGGCTCTGTGCCCATGTTTTAGAGGATGTCATACTGCATGTTTCAAACTTGATGAAGTAAAGTAAGCAGCCATAACATGTCCATTATTTATTTTTTCAAAACTTTCTTTTCATATTTAGTTTCCTGGGTATCGTTTCACGAAGCATTGCTATCTGCTACGAGACTTATAAGCAACGGTATACATGGACATCTTACGAGAGAGCTATGCGTGGTGTTGTACTGGATATGAGAAGTTTTTTTAAACCATACCTTGCTTCATGTAATGTAACACATATTCTTCTATAAGTAATAGTAAGTATTACTATGCACCGCAAGTAAGCCCTATATATCCCTCGAAAACTAGACATATTAAAATAATAGTGAACATTGATATACAGTATAGGCTACAGCTTCAACATAACAAAGCATAATCTTAATGTTCAAGTTATCAAATAAAGGTTCAGTACCATGTAAACTATATGTATCCAATTGATATCCAACATAATATAATATGCCAAACATGCTTATTTAAACCTTGGTAAAAATACAATATGTTGGCAATACGTAGACAATAAATATGAAAGGATAGTTAAACAATATAACGTACCTTTGTTGTAAAACATGCAAGCTATCCAAGCTAGCAGCGAAGTTAGTGCAAATAAATCCATATGTAATAATTACAAGTCCTCCATACCAGGTACTGTTATTTGGGTCTAAATGAAGATATGTGATTGACTGTGCAGGAAACCGTAAATACTATAAAACGCGTACAGCACCTTGTATTCTTAAAATAAGCAGAATTGTTCAGGATTTCTTTTCTCACAAATATGTAAATATACAGTAGCACTGCACATAAATACAGTATATTACTCGTGTAAAAATCACCACTTATTTAACAATATAATGTGTTACATGCTACCAATCTACCATAAGTGTATTGCCCAACTTTACGTTCACTCTGTATCTAAACTTGGATTATCTCTGATTGGTTGATATTTATATGTGTTCATTAATATTCACCAACGCCTCACATCTAAAAACGATCTTCCAAATAGCTTTATATCCCAGGGCATTTGACGGGGGTTAATTGTAGTCATCATGTCCGTTGTTTCGAGGATGCATTTGGACGAGTAGGTCCTACTTTATATAACATCTGTATTTATAGATTTATATTTAATCTTACCGCCTCTGACAACTTTATAAGGAGGTTGAGCACACAATTTCTATGTGTCTTTTTAAAAATATGTACATGCGATTTTATTGTTGTACACAGGTGAGAGGTAAATAAAATGTCTCCCTGTATATCTGTCTACGTAGTCGCACTATTAGTATATGTACGGTATGCAGAAGGAAGCTGGACAATTGAGTTTTCCTGGGGAGATTTCCTGACTACATTGTCGGGCAATAACTCGACCTGGCCACCATTAGTCTCCTGCTGTAGTCTGCTAACTAGTAACTATATACAACTATGCATGTACCGTGCAGATATAGTTTGCATAACTAAATATATCAGTTATAATCTACGATAAAAAATACAATAAGAGTATAAATACAAGCTTAGATTAATTAACAATGTGATGCCGCAACTACTACTACTACTACTACTACGACAACGACGACTACTACTACTACTTACTACTTACTACTACTACTACTACTACTACTTACTGCTTCTGCTACTACTACTACTACTACTACTACCACGACGACTACTACTACTATTACCACTAATTATGGATACCTATAATACATCAAAGCAACCCCCTAAGGCATGCTCAAAGCGCCACATTATCCTCCCAGGTCAATGGATCAGTGCACTCAATGTTTTTTCTCAACTCCTTGGGGAGTATGCCACCATTATTTATGGATTTCAGTAGCAGTTGGAAAACAACGTCTACTGGAACTATTCGACCCTACTCTGTGGCGAGAGATAACACATATAATGATAATATGTGTGCTGCTTAGTTACCCCAAGGCTGTTTATAGGTTATGTTT
>JAUTBV010136850.1:0-11687 GCA_032361325.1 Lepetodrilus fucensis
TTCCTCTCCTGTATGTAGGTATGCTAAACTCTTCCTCTCATGTATGCAGGTATACTAAACTCTTCCTCTCCTGTATGCAGGTATGCTAAACTCTTCCTCTCCTGTATGCAGGTATGCTAAACTCTTCCTCTCCTGTATGTAGGTATGCTAACTTATTCCTCTCCTGTATGTAGGTATGCTAAACTCTTCCTCTCATGTATGCAGGTATACTAAACTCTTCCTCTCCTGTATGTAGGTATACTAAACTCTTCCTCTCCTGTATGTAGGTATGCTAAACTATTCCTCTCCTGTATGTAGGTATGCTGGAGCAGCTGAACGACATGAACCTGAAACTGGAGGAGATACAGAAGTCTCTGGACATGTACCTGGAGACCAAGCGGCAGATCTTCCCACGCTTCTACTTCCTGTCCAACGACGACCTCCTGGAGATCCTGGGTCAGTCCAAGAATCCCGAGGCTGTCCAACCTCACCTCAAGAAGTGCTTCGACAACATCAAGTCTCTCAAGATGTCCAAGGTAAGGACAACATAGATTATAGTTAATGGTTTGAATTTTCAGGATGTAGACTTCTTGGTCCAGTACCACAAAATGATGGTATTGGTACTAGAGACGTGACTCTGTATGCTATCATAGGATTATGACTCTTGTAGTGCTATGAGCATTCTGTGTAATAGGGACCGGGCAATTCTCTGACCTCTTCTGCTTTACACTGGTATTTCATATAACAAATTATAATGAGGATATTTTGTAAGAAAATATTGCAAGAGAACTATATCTGAAAGTTAGAGAACTATCTGCTATTGTTTTTAAATTGCAAAATGTCTTACATTTCTAGATTTGAATATGCTGTAAGAAAATATATATAAATTCTCTTAATAATAACGGATTGATGCCCAAAGGATATGCATAGATATTATAATGAAAATAGTTGCTCAATATAATTTGATTTTGTAAATATTACTTATTAAATTTGTGCGTGTATTCATATTCATGTTTCTCGCTGACTATATAATACTGAACATGACATTTGGAAATGTTTTGTATGAGAGTGTAACCTGGTGTAACCTGTACCTGTTATAGCTGCAGGAACGTGCAGCAGTAAGTACAGATAACCTAGACATCCAGACAGCGTGTTTCTTCTCTCTAGCATGAACAGTTTCACTAGTCCTTCTCAAAGATCTTTTGTGGCAATTTCTTTAAAAATAAATAATTTAAAATCATATTTAACAAAAATGGGAGGGGGGGAATGCTGCGAAACATCAATGACAAGGACTACAGTTTGAGTAATACATAGGCATGCCTTATTAACCCTCTTTCTGCTGGAGGTAACTGGAAGTGTCATAGTGATTGTGATGATTCCAGAAGCCTTGCAGCAGAATGGGGGTTAATGTTCTAACTACGGCCATGATAGTGTTAAAATAGGAGTGAAAATTATGTAATTTTCGCTATTTTTAAAGTTTCCTTTTTTTTCTAGATGTTAATTATGTTTGCAATAGCACTAGTGTAATTATTAATTAAACATGAAATATCCCTAATTATTAACCCATCATGAAATATGTGGTACATGATCCCGTGCATCCCATGGTTGACCGCTCAGGTTGAAGTGAAGCATGTTTGAGCACGGCTGATGCTTGGATGGGTGACTGATACCACCTGATCGTATCTAGGATTCGTTCCAGCCCCACACTGAATCACAGGCTGAAAAACCTGTGGTGTCACATTAGGCAAGTGACTTAATTCGAACATGCCTCTGTTCACCCAGCAGAGAATGAGTACTCGGAAGGATGAGATGGACATGTGAATGATAACCTTATAGCGTCTTGAATGGCAGCTTGGGGTGTATACTCCCCAGGGAGTTGAGATGGAATTGAGCGCACACACATCCATTGACCGGGGTAATAATGTACAGCGCTCTGAGCATGCTGTAGCGTGGATTAGGTGATATAGAAAACTGCACATTATTATTATTATCCATCAAATGCTTAACCATATACTGGAAAATGAACAGATATTAATCTAGATATTACTTGATATTATAGTTAGTAGATAATACCAATAGCTAATGTAATTAGTGTATACTAATTGTAGAAAACTAATAGAATAATTTTATCACATTGACTTAGATGATAAATTAAGTATTTTCTAATTCACTATTATTCTAGTAACTATTCACCCACCAAGTAACGTAGCAAAATGACACCATTTCACAACATTATTTTATTTTTAACCTTTATCTTGAACACTTTAATCACAGAAATAAACATTTTCTTTGGAAACAAATTAAATTAATCACAAGTCACACACATGCACCTAACACTGAACACAGCACTTTATCTAACTGCAGACAGATGGTGTTCACTGTACGTGTACAAGTGTTACAGTGATGTATGTGTACTTGTAGGCTGGCATAGGACAGAAGTGGGAGGCGGGCGGAATGTCGTCATCAGATGGAGAGTACGTGGAGTTTGGACACGCGCTGTACTTGGATGGCCCAGTGGAGGTGAGATTTATATACATTACATGAAACTGCTGATCCTGGGATTTGAACCCGGTGCTGGATTGTGCAGTTCGAGTCCAATGCACGACCGACTAAGCGAAAGGGATGGTTAGCCAGTAGGAGCATCTTATATCACAACCGGCTATCTACATATATTTTCTGTCTATCAGGATTTGCAAAACTTGTCAAATAGGCCCCCAACCAGTAAAGTAATTTGAAAATCTTGTTTTTGGGTTGAAAATAAATAATTAATTTGTTTTTCATCCAGGCCTGGCTGTGCGATGTTGAGAGAATCATGAGATGGACGTTGAAGGAAGTGTTGAAGAATTCTCGCTTGGCTCTCAAGAAGATGCTGACCAAGAGAGACAAGTGGATGAAGGACTGGCCAGGACAGGTGAGATGACCTTATGTTGCTTGGGCCAGATGGTGGAGATGACCTGGCCGTAAGCTTACGAAACATTTTTTAGTACGTTTCATGCTCAACTCAAAAGTATTGGTCTCAAATCTCCATATAAAATTTGAGCTTGAGCATGAAATTGTACTCAAAAGTTTCGTAATCTTGGGGTCAGATGTCGCCGGAGCCAGTCCAGTGTGCCATCATTGTGTGGCAGTACAGTACTGACGTGTGGCACTACAGTGATGCTATGTGGCAAAGCGGTGGAAGATTGGTGCCACTTTGTGATGCTATGCAGCAGTATAGAACAGTAAATCTTTACTTTTCTTTAAAAAAGAAAACAATTTATTGTTGTTGTTTTGTGCTCATTGTACAGGTACTCGACACGAACAGACATATGTATATAAAACATGCATTTTACTGTCCTTGCTTTCCATCCTGACGGTGCGTGGTGTTGTATTTCAGATGTGTATCACATCCAGTCAGATCCAGTGGACACAAGACGTAACCAAAGCCTTGACAACCACCAAGGAGAGAGGGGACAAGAAGGCTCTCAAGAGTATGAAGAAAAAACAGGTACCACTAGTCTACATTGCCAATATAATATGTGCTTCGTTCATTCATTCTTCATTTTGAAACAGTAACTTTCAATGTAATATATTTAGGCCTATTTATGACATTGGGCTGAATGTTCCAGACATTGCTATGTTAAATACATCACAAATGTTGTTTTTATAGGTGGCGATGCTGAACAAAATGTCTGAAGCAATCCGTGGCAACTTAACCAAGATTCAGCGGAACAAGATTGTAGCCTTGGTAACAATAGAGGTTCACGCACGTGACATCATCGAAAAGTTGACAAAAACGGGCTGTTGTGACATCACTTCGTTTGATTGGTTGAGTCAGCTGAGACTGTACTGGGACAAGGTGGGTGCCTTGCTGAATGCTGATTAGTATGCATATGTCATATGGCTAATTTGTGTTCGAGATAAATATCTGGAAATTTGTATGTCAAATGTTTTGGAACTCAGAGAAATATCGATAAGCTAGTTGCAATAGAGGTCACCAGCCGATTTTCTACTGAAAATTGAATTCAAGACTATAGACTATTTGATTTCATATTGGTATTATTCTAGGAAATACAATTCATCAATTCTATGAAATACGGAGAATGCTCTGATATTTCAGTGAAGTTTCACCCACTTTTGACAGCTATGTACCTGTTGATTGACATGAAATTTATTGTTTAATTGACCACCATGCATTGTTTGATTGACAGCTATGTATTGTCTGATTGACATCTATGTATTCTTTGATTGACAGCCATTATACATGTATTGTTTGATTGACAGGAAATCGACGACTGCGTGGTCCGACAGACAAACACACAGTTCCAGTACGGCTACGAGTACCTGGGAAACACTGGCCGCTTGGTCATCACACCGCTGACCGACCGCTGCTACATGACACTGACCACTGCCCTCCACCTACACCGAGGGGGCAGTCCCAAAGGGCCGGCCGGTACCGGCAAGACGGAGACCACCAAGGATCTGGGCAAGGCTCTGGGAATGTACGTGATCGTGGTGAACTGCTCGGAGGGTTTGGACTACAAGTCTATGGGCAGGATGTTCTCAGGCTTGGCTCAGGTTAGTTCTGTGTACTCACAGTCTTCTGTGTTTCTTACCTTCTGTGAATTGAACGATGTGAACAGTGTTTGTTCCGGGCAGAAACTGAAGTTACTCTGTAGGTGATTCAGTAGGTGAACATACAAAATGTTCAATCAGTATGGAATACATCACAATGTTTCCAAACGTAAACCCAAAATAATTATATACTTTTCTTCATATATTCAATATTATTATGGCAGCTTGGGTTGTATACTCCCCAGGGAGTTGAGAAGGACTTGAGTGCACACAGATTAATTGACCGGGGCGATAATGTAGAGCATGTGTACAACATGAATAGGCACGTTATAATATGTATTATTATCTTCTTTTTAAAATAATGTTTGTATTATTATTATTATTATTATTATTATTATTATTATTATTATTATATCAGTCATTAAGTATGAATTGCAGACTAGTGTTTGTTTGTTTGTTACAGACGGGAGCCTGGGGCTGTTTCGACGAGTTCAATCGGATCAACATCGAGGTGTTGTCTGTAGTGGCACAGCAGATCCTGTCCATCCTGAGTGCCCTGGCCGCCAACTCACAGAGATTTGTGTTTGAGGGGCGCGAGATTGACCTGATCTGGTCGTGTGGTATCTTCATCACTATGAACCCAGGTGCGTGTCAGTGCTAGATTTTTGCAAAGAGCTTTCAGACCAGCCGGTATATTTGAGATTTTGTGAATACATGTACATGTACTATCATTGGCAGTTCAAGTTTGAATCCTATCTGGTGGTCTGGTATCTTCTCTGCAGTAGGATAAGGCATTTGTCTTATCTTAATACGTATTTGCTGAGGGTTCTCAGGCTGGAAGCTAAGCATGAGGTAGTACCTGGTGCATAAGAGGGGCTAGGAGTTCAGATTGACTAAGAAAAACCTGCAAATTATATACAGCATAAAGAAGCTTTAACCCTCTCAATTAGGCACAGGCATTGCTGGATTAGGCACAGGCATTGCCTTTTAAGGCATCTCCAGTTGCCTCCAGCATTGAGAGGGTTATGGAAATAAATCTATTTCTAAATAATTATAATTCCATCCAAAACAAAACGAATAGAATTTATAAAATGACGCTTAAACACCTGATTTGTTTTCTCTGACTAATTACCTCCCTTGGTGTCCTAATTACCTCCCTTGCTGTCCTTCAGGTTACGCCGGCCGTACAGAGCTCCCGGACAACTTGAAGTCAATGTTCCGACCAATCGCCATGGTGGTGCCCGACTCCAACCTCATCTCTGAGATC
The DNA here is from genome assembly GCA_032361325.1 of Lepetodrilus fucensis. Classification (NCBI taxonomy): domain Eukaryota; kingdom Metazoa; phylum Mollusca; class Gastropoda; order Lepetellida; family Lepetodrilidae; genus Lepetodrilus; species Lepetodrilus fucensis. The sequence goes on from JAUTBV010136850.1 coordinate 5,801, forward strand.
ATCCTGTTTGCCGAGGGCTTCAGTAACACCAAGCTGTTGGCCAAGAAAGTCTACACTCTGTACTCTCTAGCCATGCAGCAGCTGTCCAAACAGGACCACTACGACTTCGGACTCCGAGCTCTCGTCTCCGTCCTCAAATACGCCGGCAAGAAGAAGAGATCAAACCCACAGTTGTCCGATGAAGAGGTACGTCCTGTTACTACGAGAAGTCTCTGTGATTCTTCTTTCTACTGTAGATATCAGTTTTAGGGCAAGAGGAAACCCGCAACATCCGTAGTGTTAACTGTTGCCGTAAACCTGCAAGCACCAGCTGGTACTGACAATTGTCCGATGAAGAGGTACTTCATGTTACCACTAGATACGGTTGCTTTGGTTGTATACTCCCCGGGGAGTTGAGAAGATGAAATCAGTGCATATTAATCCATTGACCGGGGTACTTTTCTGTAGATGCCTCGTGGAATTGAATTGCTTTCTGAATCAATATTGATAGATGCACTGACTGTAGCATGGAAATGCATTTACCTTGGTCTGTTAGTACCAGCTGGTGCTCGCAGGTTTACTGCAACATTCAGAGAGACTATGATGATACTTTCTTTGACATTGTAACATTGGCACAAATCCTGATACAAACCCTGCGAGCATATTACTATCTCAATGTAAACATTTTCCTACACAAAATATATTACCGGTAAGTGAAAAACTATTGAACACCCTTATTTACCTAGCATAATGCATCGCAGTTGATAAAGATTGATGTTCTTTTGTATTCCAGATTTTACTGCTGTCTATGAAGGACATGAATATCGCCAAGCTAACGGCTGTTGATCTGCCACTCTTCAACGGAATCATGTCCGATCTCTTCCCTGGCGTGGAGACTCCTGTTGTGGACTATAACACGGTCTGTAGTCAGATATCTGTTACTATCATCATCATCATCATCATCATTGTCTCATTCATCACAATCATCATCAACAGCAGCAGATTCATATGATATATCAATAAGTATATTAAATAAACAAACAAATGAATGAATAAATATATAAACGACAGAATTAACTATAATTCATTGTTCTCTACCTTATTCAGCTCAAGACGGCCATCAGCAAGGAGTTGAAGGAAGCCAATCTCCAGGTGAACGCCCACACAGTTACCAAGGTCATCCAGCTGTACGAGACAAAGACATCGCGTCACGCCGTAATGATAGTCGGCAGTACGCAGGCCGGTAAAACTGTCTACTGGAGGACCCTGCAGTTAGCCATGTCCAGGCTGAACAAGGAAGGCGAACCATTCCAACATGTTAGGGTAAGTACCAGACCAGCTGTTGATGGACATCAGGTGTAGTCAGCACTATTATTACACATACCGGTAATATTATTTGAATTGGGAATGTTTCTTTGTCAACATTTTATATGTCATGTTACCTGGGTCAATTCGTTACATCCTTGCAAGATGTTAATGATTCATCATCTCCCAGCGAGATCAATCGTACATTTCCATGTTTAGTTTTTTAATTTGTTTGTAGTATATTGCCAACATTTTATTACGATACTTAGCAACAACAAGCACAGGCAATATTCCATTATTTGTCCTCACTAAGTATGCACAGTTTGTATGCGTAGTACATCATTGTTTGTATTATTATATTGTAATATAACATGATAATTGTCATTGTATTTGAACTGAAGTATTTCCGCTGAGACATAATGCACTAATTCATTCATTGTTTGCAAGATTTAAATGTACACAAGCATACTGCCATCTTTCTATTATGATATTTATAAACAACAAGCATTTGGTGATTCTTTGATTGTGTACTGACATCCACAGGATTACCCACTGAATCCTAAAGCTCTGTCTCTCGGGGAGCTGTACGGAGAGTTTGACCTCAACACTAATGAGTGGACTGATGGGGTCATGTCCAGCGTGATGAGGCAAACTTGTGCAGGTACGCAGACACTGATGCAGACATTGACACAGACGCAGACACTGATGCCGACAATGACACAGACACCAAAGATTTTTAATATGTTTATTATCTAGTGTTTTGAGCATGCTGTCAAAAGTGGTGAATAGTGGGGAAAAGTAGTCAATATTAGTATTATGATTATAAATATGAATGTCTTTGGCAATGCATAAGGTTTATATTGTATCATAGAAGTTATGTTTATAATTGAACTGTTAACCCTCTCTTTGATCAAATAACCTCCAACAGCAATTGCTGTTACCTCCAGCAGAGAGATGGTTAAAATCCTCGTCAGATTGTAATGCAACAAAATATTGTATCACATCTGGCCCCGAGATTAATAAAAGTTTTCTGAGTACAATTTCATGCTCAACTAAAAGTTTTGTTCTCTATATTAAATCTGAGCTTGAACATGAAAGTTCGTTATCTCGGGGCCTGGTTGGCATGTATTAGTTGTCTTTTCCAAGCCATATACACGCCAGATTTGTATTACGATACTTAGCAACACGATACTACACATACAGCTCTTGTCTCTCCCACAGATGAGAAACCTGAGGAGAAATGGATCATATTTGATGGGCCTGTGGACACTTTGTGGATCGAGAGCATGAACTCTGTCATGGACGACAACAAGATTCTGACACTGATTAACGGAGAACGTATCTCAATGCCCGACCAGGTGTCCATGTTGTTCGAGGTCGAGGACCTTGCAGTTGCATCGCCAGCAACAGTCTCACGTACTGGGATGGTGTATGCCGATTACAAGGACCTCGGGTGGAAGCCATTTTATGAGTCTTGGCTATTGAAGAAACAACAGAAGGTATGTAACTCTGTCCAGTCACGACTTAGTCGCAAATGGGTGAAAGATTCCCACAGTGATTTAAAACTTCATATTCACTCTCACCCGTCACTCACAACATACTTACAAGGTAGATAATTCTTGTTTCAGTTACAAGGTAGATAACTCTTTTCAGCTAAAAACCTTTGGTGTGATGGAATTGTCAACTTAAAATCATCTAGAAAATGCCCTTAGATGTTAAAGAGGGCACTCTATTTTCCAGAATAGAGTGCCCTCCTGGCTATCTGGAAATTTACACTTATTTCTACCCATGTTAGTTATTGTTTTCTTTTCTTAATGACATTCAACATTGCCTTTATAATGCAATTACCTTTTCATATTTTCAGACCCTCGTTGAAGAATTGCGTAGGATGTTTGACAAATTTGTCCTCAAGATATTAGACTTCAAGAAAGCAAACTGCAAAGAGTTGATCCCAATCCCAGAACTGAATGGAGTTAGCTCACTGTGCAGATTGTTCGACAGCTTGGGCACATTTGAAAATGGGGTTAGTCTGTGTTTTTAATGGATGTTCTGTGTATTGCTTTCTATACATGCTATATAGCATGTTGCTAAATTTGTCTAAATGTTATTATTATTATTATTAAGTAGTAGTAGTAGTAGTAGTAGTAGTAGTGGTAGTAGTAGTAGTAGTAGTAGTAGTGGTAGTGGTAGTGGTAGTGGTAGTAGTAGTAGTAGTAGTAGTGGCAGTGGTAGTAGTAGTAGTAGTAGTAGTAGTAGTGGTGGTAGTTGTAGTGGTAGTAGTGGTAGTGGTAGTGGTAGTGGTAGTAGTAGTAGCCTAGTAGTAGTAGTGGTAGTAGTAGTAGTAGTAGTAGTGGTAGTAGTAGTAGTAGTAGTAGTAGTAGTAGTGGTAGTGGTAGTGGTAATAGTAGTAGTAGTAGTAGTGGTAGTGGTAGTGGTAGTGGTAGTAGTAGTAGTAGTGGTAGTGGTAGTAGTAGTAGTGGTAGTGGTAGTAGTAGTAGTAGTAGTAGTGGTAGTAGTAGTAGTAGTAGTAGTAGTAGTGGTAGTAGTAGTGGTAGTGGTAGTAGTAGTAGTAGTAGTAGTAGTAGTAGTAGTAGTAGTAGTAGTAGTGGTATTGGTGTCATAGTTATTGTAAAAGTAGATACTAATTAAATTAGTGGTTGTTTTAGTAATATAGTAGAAGATGTCGGACAATGCGGTTTTCCCAAAAATAGTTGGATGAGGTTGCCAGATCAGACGACCAACAACTTACTATATAATACTAAGGTCTGAAGGAATCTGCGTGTACCCGGGTTTATCAAAGGCTTGACGACCCCCAAGGGCAATAACTTTATGTAGGTTGTTCAAAATAAATATTCAAACATCAAAGTACAGAGCGGAATGTGAAGTTAGTGTATATAATATATATTTGAAATACATAACAGCCTATAGTATTAGCAGTACATGTACAAAGCTTAAATTTGATGATACGGCTCATATACCAAACGTCATTGTGACTTGTTCAAAATAAATATGCAAACATCAAAGTACAGAGCGCAATTTGTACTTGATATATATTTTAAATACTTAAAGCATGTGCTATTAGCAGTAGATGTTTAATACTGAACTTTTATTATACGGTTCATATAGCAAAAGAACTATGAAACACGGTGTCAGTGACAGTGTAGGCTGTAAACTATAATAGGCTAATACTTACTCACCCATTCTCACGAAAAAGGCGCCAATTGATTTTGGAAATTTTCTAAATTATTATTTTTTGATTATCATTGAAAGATTTGTGTATTATAATAAATTAACATAAGTAGAACGATTCTCCAAAATATCAGGACTCGGGCTCTTCCAGTAATGTTTATATCGTCATTTCAAATAAGGGTGTAAATTTAGCCGCTGTAATTTACAAAATGCCATTTACTCACGAAGAACGGACGACCATGTTAATATATCCATAAAGTAGCGTTGTTCATATATATTAGTAATTATCTTTGTTCAACGTGTACTTATACGTTAGTAGTAGTATTGCTTGGTAATTGTCCATAAATCGCGTGATACGTGCTAAATTCATTAAAAATGAGAAATCTGCTAGTGGATGGATTATTTACCTCTATTCCGAAGCCGATATCTTTTTCATACGACAAGCATTTGCATAATCATACTGTTTTCATTGAAATTATAACTGTTTCTGTAAAATACTAAACAATATGTTTCAATAAATTGTTTATGATATTCCTATAACTTAAACTTTAAATTGGTAACGTAAATTACGGGGGAAAAAGTAAAACGTTACTAATCTGTTTGATTTTGAGGTCCGTTATTAACTGTAATTAACTGTAAACATAAATAACAATGAGCTCGGTCCCATTGTATGTGAATATAATATGATAACGTAAATTACACTTATGTGTTAATGGTTTTCAACATATTCTCTAATGTCTTCTGGGTTGAGTCGATGCGCATGCCTAAGACGCCCGATTGGTACTAGTGCACTATCAATATAGATGTATAAACTAGATTTCCGTATGCATTGAGTTTAAACATGCATATATAAGCCAAGAAAAGACTGTATCGTTCTGCCGGTTTAATTCCACATGAGCACATCTACATGCAATGCGTCATGCATGGCTTCCGAACTCTCAGAATCCTCCGGTCTATGACGTCAGCCAACCCAGGTACTCTTACACTATCAAAAGCGTAGCCAATTACCCAACTGATAGATAGAAGGGATAATATACAAATATAAATCTCGCTAACAGTGCACTTAGTTTTCTGATATATTGCATATCAAAATAAAAATGATAATAATAATAATGAAAGATAGAAGAGATAATATACAAATACAAATATCGCTAACAGTACATTTAGTTTTCTGGTATTTTGTATGTCAATCAGTCATTAGTTGACGCTTAATTGCTACGGTCATTATTTCAATGTGGTGGTCTGGAAACAGGACAGACTATTTTACATTTTCAGCATGTTGTTCATGCTTATTCATTTCTACACTTCGTTTTTTAAACGTGTAGGTTATAAACCACCAATTAAAATCCCATAGACGACAGTGTTAACGTATTTATGCATAACTACTGATTCAGTTATTCAAATACCACAAAAC
>JAUTBV010136861.1:0-11687 GCA_032361325.1 Lepetodrilus fucensis
AGATCTCAGTATAGCTATTTATTTTTAAATTGTCCAGTTTTATCTTTATTTCACATTGAAAATTAAATTTTATATACTCAACGGGTTAATTTACTTACGATTTTAATTGAATATTGTGTGTAAAATCAGGTTAGCTGAATCTACATAACCAGATCCATAAAGTTCTGTTCATCAGCTGTTTACATACATCAGCCACATTGTTAGATCAACAAAGGGAGGCAACTCTTCCTCGCCTGATGTTAGCATGACACAGGAAAATGTTCCTGATAATTAAAATCTCGGAGGAAGACTTGAAACATTTTGGGATGGGAACAAGCGCTATCAGATTTCATTGCATCACAGAGAAACTGCTCATCTTCCAGTTAAATATAGAACTTAGTGAGCAAGGCAGGGCAGCAAACACATTCATCTTAAAACCAAAATCTTCCCGTGCTTTTGGAATCTTTCCATACCATGTCTCACTTTCGTTAGGGGCAGTCATCTTTCGGCTATGGTAAGGAACAGTTTTGTTTTAAATTCAAAGAAAGTCGTGAATATAATTTAAGTTAAATTAATATTTATTAGTCTGATTAATTTGCAGACGTATATGTCTATATATGTCCATATACAATTATTTACTAAAAACAAATATTTAGAATTTTGTGTTCTAAAAAAAAGAAATGTCTATATGTAAGCCATGACATTGATGAATTAATTTAATTGAGAAAGCCATGCCAAACATTGATTTCTTTCACATCCAATTTGTGTTTTCAACATTAACTGACACTTCTGTTTATAATCTATTTTGAATCACCTACTGAGGATCCAGTTACCATTGAAATTTGAAGGAAATGTTGTCTAAATTGGAAGGAAATTACATATTTCAACATTCAATAATGGTTGAATATCAATAAATGTACCATTGTGTACATCACATACACTATGGTTCAATTTGTCGAAGTTGTAATTGATTACAAACTGACAAAATGAACAGACATAATAAGCAACTAATCCTGATCCATCGGAACACACATAACACAGGACACACTTTTCCTAATCCTTACCTGACGAATAAACATTGTTTAAGTCAAACCACACATGACTGGTCGCCAATTTCTAAGATTTTTAACAACCATTTCAGAGCATCGGAATAACATCATTATCTGCTTCAATTAACACGATCCCTTGATCCTGATGTAATTATATTCTTCCGTACGACACTGGGCACTTAATCGCAATTTCAAGCGTGGGCAACGAAGGACACCCTCCTGGTTTAGCAGCAATTAGTACACATGCAGCTGTGTTAATGTGCGTGCGAGTGCACGATTTGTCCTTCAAATGTTCACTGTGTTTAGCCCGTTAGCAAATTAATCACAATTATCTGTGCTTTTATTTATGGAATATTTAATCTCTACCCAAGAAGTGATTTTCAATGAAAGATTTGTATTTGTATCATTAAGTTTCATTTCTAGGCTATCACAAGTTGTATTCATTTACAAAAATAGTCCTGTTTAAAGACCTAGGCTTTTACAGGTAGGAGGTCATATTCGTAAAAAAAGAATAGTCTTTTTTAAAGACTTCTGCCATGAACAATTGGCAAGATTTGCAGATAGCTCGGGAATTAAACATTTTCAGTATTTTGTTTTATGTCAGTATGTTGTATAATTTCAATACCGGTAATTATGTTTGCTATGGAAACAAATTCATTATCCCAGAGTTACACACCTGGACAAAGTTTCACGGACAGTTTCACTCACAGACAGTTTCACTGATGGACAGTTTCATTCATGGACAGTTTCACAGCAACAGAAGTAATTAATCACTGTTTTGATCAACCATTTTAAAAGTGTTTATTTCATTATGATCAGATAGCATGATCTGGTGGACAATGTCCACTATGATCATCATCAGCAGGACTTGACCAGTATTCCGATCAGATGATTATACATTGATAATAACCATTGTGCCCTTATAATGACTCCAGAAACTTAACCAGGGTGTTTGACTGTGTCTAACGGTACGGATGTTATCATTGCATGCTTAGGACTAATCTCTGAACAATCATGGCTGTGTTTTCTAACCTGAACGTTTTAAGAAGGTTCTGCAAAGATAAAGGTCTTCTTGTTGCTGCTAATGTACCTTGATTTTTTTTCTCTTCTGAAAACCTACGACAAACCACAGTAAACCTTTTACAGTTAACGCTTTGTAAATACTCCAGGTAATATGGTAAAGTATATTTGTGGCCTTGATGTATATTTCTGTGTTAAGGTCACCATGTCTAATAGGTGGTGGTGTTGAAGGTGGGGTATTGTGTACAACAGATTATTGAGGACCATCAAGATAGTGGAGTTGGATAGGTGGACATGTTATTGAAGGCAAGATAGGTTATTGAAGGTGTGAGGTTATTGAAGGTGTGATGTTATTGAACAAATTAATGTGGACACCTTAATGATGGGTGACAGATTAGTGATGGTGATGGTTTCTTGAAAGCGACAGTTTTAAGTGAAGGTGGACATGAATTAGTGAAAGTTGAAAGGATAGTGAAAATGGATATATTAGTGAAGGCAGTTTATTGAAGGTGGACAAATTAGTAAAAGTTATAGGTGAATAAATTAGTGAAGTTATTGAATGGTGGACAAATGAGTAAAGTTATTGAATGTGGACAAATTAGTGACATTATTGAAGGTTGATAAATTTGTGACGTTATTGAATGGTGGACAAATTAGTGAAGTTATTGAATGTGGACAAATTAGTAAAGTTATTGAATGTGGACACATTAATAAAGTTATTGAATGTGGACAAATTAGTGATATTATTGAAGGTTGATAAACTTGTGACGTTATTGGAGATGGATAATGTTTACTGCAACATTTAGCACTATGGATGTTGCAGGTTTCCTACTGCCCTAAACTGACAAACCATGATACATGAAAGAACCTTGAAAGTGGCTCTAAATCCCAATAAAAAAAATAAAATATGTGAATAACATTAGTAAAGTAGGTGCACAGTTTAGTGAAAGTTGGCAAGTTAGTGAAGATGCACAGATTATGGATATTGAACAAGCTATTGAAGGTGGTTGACAGCATGGTGAAGAACAGTTTAGTGAAGAGGACACTATAATAGTTAAAACGGCATGTTATTGTGAATATCAGTCAGGTTAGTGAGAAGTGTGTGACCGTACTTGATGACAGTAAAATTGTCTACCTGTCATCACCTCGACAGCCAGTCCAGAATAGGATGACATGTCTATGCTGTGAATAACTTTAAAGGGACATCATGTCACTGTACCCTGCTCTTAGTATGAACTCTTCAAGTCTAAATATGGTGCTTGGTTCACACAGTCTGACCTGTCACTGTCTGAATTCTCACTGTCTGACCCCTCATTGTCATTGAGATGACAGTCAAATTTGCCTTTTAAAATTGTTCAACTTTTGCCCACTTTTGTTATAGTAAATCTCATCTCTCTATATTGTGTTACAGGGTTAGAATTTAACTTTGAAACATACTCGCCTGAATGATGATATAAATAACAAAACATGAAATTCATATTAGCCCTTAGGATAACTTTAACATTAGGAGAAATGGATCGGACCGCCGGGCAAGTGGGAAATTCTAACCCTGGTGTTGGTCTTGCCCTAAAGCATTCCGTAGTTGCTGTTGGTATTGGTCTTACCATGATTGCTTAACCCTCTCCATGCTGAAGTCAACCGGAGATGCCCTAAATAGCTGTACCTGTGCCTAATCCAGCAGGGATAGCGTTAAAGCTAAGAGGAAAATTGAATAAAACATCACTAAAATATTTATTTTCTATTTATTTCTCTATTTCTCATATTTATCATCATAGTTTTATCCTCCCTCTGTCTATCCATATGTCAGTTTTCTCTATATTTTATTATTATTTAAATTTTATTTTTATTTTTGTTTGTTTCTAAATTTGAAGCCGACACCTACAAACCTAATACATCAAAGGGACAGAAGTGGTATGACAGAGTATGTAAGACACATATACATGCCGTAGGTCGGAGGTCAGTGCTCACCTGACACGACGACTTCCCTTTAAAAGCTCCCCAGTCAAACATTACCCACACTTTCCCCATCACTTGTACTTTTCATTTTCACCTGGAAATCCTTTGAAGTTCACCTGTACGACCACAGTCCCATTTTTTCTTACCATGCATACCATAGGGTCACTCTTGCCAATTTGCAAATTCTTCATGTTTTATGTTTCCTGTCGAGTAGGAAGGTAAACATTTGAGTGGCCATTGGACTTGAATATTGTTCCAGTATTGTTAACCTTGTGTGTCAGTCAGTCTTGTCTTGGATCCCACCCATGTCTGATTGGTTGTTACTCTTTCGTCTTGTATTTAACCCTCTCCATGCTGAAGGCAACCGGAGACGTCCTAAAGCGCACTGCTTGTGCCAAATCCAGCAGTGAGAGGGTTAAATATTGTAATTGTTACAATGCATTTGTACACAATTTAAAAGTGGGTAAATGTTGGATAAGATTGCTCAACCATCTTTGAAATTAACCCTGTTAAAATAGCATTGTATCTGTAATGCTGTTATACTTTGTTAAAAGTGTGGGAGGCAATTTTATTTTCAATTTATAATTTTTAGTTTCTTTTTTTTTGGGAAAGAATTATTGCCATGACACAATTTTTCTTCCAACATTATTGTCATGACACATCCCACTTAATCTCAAGCAATCAGAATCTCTTTCATCTTTCAAATCAAAGCTAAAATTCTATCTTCCAACTTTTTCACTCTGGATGCTTTGTGAGCATATTCTTTGTATATGGATTTATACTGGTAGTGCTATATAAATGTACTGTTATTATTTAATATTTCGTCACCTATGGGTGAAATATTCCCGCCCGTGACGTAAAACAATAATTAACTCACTATTTAATATTATTATTATTAATAATATTTTTGATGACGATTACTGTTTATGGTTGACCATGAAGTCATAGTATATTTTTTCAACTTCATCTGCAACATGGTTTTACAACAGAGACATTATTTCACATACAATATTGAAATGTATAACTGAGTGATCCTTGCACCTACAGTGTTCAGTGGTTTTCTCCAACAAGATTCTCTGGCAATGGAAGTTCAGAATCTTATTTATAGAATATTTGAAATATGGATAGGCTTAAAACACAGTGTCAGAAAATAGATCGTATTTTAAGCTAATGTTTGTGTTCTGCTATCTTTTTCCACTCCAGTATTGTTAACATCCAAAAGCAATAGAATGCAAAATGAGGAAGATTTACAAAAAAACATATGATAAAATCCATGTGATATAATGTATCAAAGCAAACATTTATTTGGCAGGCATTCAGGTATCTCGATACTTTTTTCCAGCACGAATGCATCTCCGTGCAAGAATTACAGGTGATAATTTCCTCGTAATGCACTATACTTGCTGGCACAATAAAATTTCCTCCAAATTTAGGAGAAAACAAATAAGCCGAGTTGGTAGTTTATGGACTATTTCAGGCCACTGAATGACTGAAGCATCTGGTTTATGTTCAGGAAGCAAACCGTCTAGAAAGCTAGAGCGCTGCTATCAGAAACCAGAGAACCTGGACTAGCAGAAACGGTTTGAGGGAAGAACCTCATATATTATTTCCTTCTCCAATATAAACTAACCTGATAGGTAGGCGGAGTATCAAGCGGACTGTAGCTTCCTGCCATGAGGAAACGGTTGGGTCATAATTTCAGGAAAGATAAGATTGATTTACAACTAGGGGCTAAATATAGGTGCTGATGCTTTTCCAGCTATTTTTGTTTTCTACGTATGATTTTAAAAAATATAATCAGAATCTAGCAGTTACAGACTCTTGGAGTCATCCAACACCCTATGCTGCTCACAGCTGAAAGTGGGATTGCCTGCACACCTTGAAAATGTCTGCCAGAGCACTCTGATTGCCTTTCGGATGAACTTCCTGCTTTGCCAGTTGATAAATCTAAATAAATTGTATACCGCCTCAAAGCTTGCACATGTCCAAACATCTTTCATCCAATTTGCAGACCAATCGTGCCTATTTTTCAAAGTTTTGAGTTGGAATCGTTCGAAAACTACCAGGAGTAGGAAAGGTACGTCTGCTGCTGTGTTCCATATAAGGGTTGAGTGCATCTGGTGGAAATGACCTACAGGATGAGTAATCATGTGACTTGCCGGAATGTTCCAAGAATATACTAGGTATAGTCGGTGTCTATGATTCACCTAGGCTTTTTTTCCCCTTCCTTTCTCCTTTTCGATGTAAAAACCATGCCACGGGAAGAACTGGGGACTGGGGAGGAGTGAGCTGGTAGCGAACTGGAAGTCGACTGACTTCTGACTGTAAAGGTGAGTGGACTACATCTGCGGATCAGTTTACAGGTAAAGTGACCTAGGGGGAGCCACTTGCATGGAGCAGTGTCTGTATCGCTCAAGCGGATATAGCACGATCTATCGGTAAACCGTTCTAAATGAGGTGTTCGTTACTAGAAAGTCGGTACCGGTGCCGAGAAACCTTTGGCAAATATCCTCCTTATAGCTTAGTTCTGTTGTATATTCGTACGAGGTGTATTTATATTTCCGCGTGCATTATTTTGTCATTGAGGGAGCAAAACATCTCGAGGTATGACAATAGTTCTGGAAATCCTGAGTTGCATTCTTTTCGTGGCATTGTGTCACATTTACGTGCCAGTGTTACGTTTACGTGCCAGTATTACTTGCTCTAGTGTTACGTCAATGAGACTTACATAACTTTCTCCAGCACCTCTATCCCAACATGTCATCGGTACTGATGGGTTCTGTTATGATCTACAACCTTGCATGGGGTAGTGTTTGCCTGCTACTGCAAAGGTGGTTTTTGACTGAAGTTAATCTCTGGGTCTCCACAAGGACTATACATGTGGCAGTAAATGCAACATCCATGTTTTACAACAGACAGGATTAATTGACCTGCCCTCCCATGAGAGCAATGGTCTGGCAGATTCTTGCAAGATTGACCTTGCATTGTGCCTTTCATGCATATTGTAAATGTGCCCCTCACATGTATAATAACTGTCTTTCATCAGTATAAAATTATCATTAGATGTATTTTCTAATTGGTCTATTTTCATACTTTTGTATTCATTATTTACTTTAAATTTTCCATATATCAGAATGAATGAATGAATTATTGTTTTACGTTACAGCGGGAATCTTTCACCCATAGGTGATGACTAAGAAAAATGCTTTGCAAGTTATTGATTTTTAAGAATAATGTGTGCATTTAATAATAATGTACACATTTATTATTTTGCCATATCCATACTCTAAAGCATGGTCATACTGCTACATTCTTATCCTAGGCAATGGATAAATGTGCTCTGATTTTCCTTCTGAACTCCCTGGGGAGTATATAAACTGCCATTCAAGGCACTAGAAGGTATTATTCACATGTCCATGTCATCCTATTGAGTACCCATTCTCTGCTAGGGGGACAGAGGCATTTTCAAACTAAGCCACTCATCTAAGGTGACACCACAAGATTTTAAGCCTGTGTCTCAGTGTAGGGCAGGAATGAATCCTAGATAATACTCTCATGTCTCGGGGTCGCACATTCACAAACCAGCCAAGCTCGTTTATGCTTAACTTTAACCTGAGTCGTCGGCCGTGCAATACAAGGAACCATGTGCCACCACAGTCATCTTATGCCTAAGCCAAAGAGGTTGTTTGAGACCTCAACTGTTTTATATTGTAATGAAATAATTTAGAAAATATTTTCTACATAACACAATGTATCTTGTGTGCTCTGTTCATTATTACATGCAGGTGTGCAAATTTGTGGTTATCTCCCTTCCATGTAAAGGTCAACCATCTTCCAATGATGAACACTATGACACCATGGATACCATCGAAGATCATCGCTTACGTCAAACGGGTCAAACAGGTCGTGCATTTCCCAACTAAAACAATAGGCTGTAACCATGGTGATGCACATCTCTATCACCTTACTCATCATACATCTCTTTGAAGCAAGTAGATGTCTACCATCTATATTATGTAAATCAATATTTCGTCTTAAAGGTTGGGGGAAAAAAAAAATCAGATTTATTTATTTTTAATGAGGAAATGTTGGGCGTGTCATACGACAACAGTCAATAGGCCACACACTACTCCATGAAAAGTATTTCAGCATGTAAAGGTTGCTACAGAAGTTCGGTTCGGTACTTACTATCATTACTTCAAGAGTTTTGCATTTATCTTGGTCAAGGGACACTGATTGCAGTAGACATTCTTAGTAGATTGGGGACAAGGGGCCACTTGTTAGGTCCTGGAAGTTTTCCAGATTCAGGGTTAATGATCGGAACATAGGGAAACAGTTACTGTGAATATAGATCAGTTATCGTGGGGGACCAGTCATTATCAGATGTTGCATTCAGTAGGTCTCTGCAGGATTTAAAATCACGATAAATATTTAGATGAAAACAAATGGTGAAGAAAGTTGCATGTGAGTACAGTGAATATATGTGGGTATCATGGCTATAGGTGAGTACTGTGGATATATGCGACTGATGTAACTCCTTGTTTTGTGAAAGTTGGCAAAGTGTACAAGATTTATATTTAACTTGTATTGCTGTAGGCAACTGGAGATATTCAAAATAGTAGTACATTTTTTGATCTATTGGATAGTGCATATGCACTGCTCTTTTGGGCATGTCTGGTTGCTTCCAGCATGGAGAGGGTTAATGCTGCAGGTATAAGAGGTTAAGTTGAATCAGTTGTTAAATTTCCTGACTAGAAAATGTGAATTATATTTTTTTAAATAATTTTCTTCAATATTTCCAATTCTGAATGATATTCTACATGATATTCTTATTTTGAGATAAAATATCGATGAGAGGAAATATTACTTATTTTACAAAATTTGAAAATTATTGATTATAATTATGATTTGTGGACATTTATTTAATCCTACTTAAGCACTGCATAGTACTTATAAATATACTGTTAACTTCTTATAACGGCCTTTAACGTGACAAGTCAAGGCAATATCTATATTCCACAGGGCTATATTTCAAAAGCTGCGTGCAAGGCCACGTTATTATTCTTATTACCTCCGCAGGTAACACCTAACACCTTTCCAGCAATTAGTCTACACCGGTAGCAGCTTGCATCCTTTCATGTGTAGCTCTCTTCAGGCTAGGTGAGGTGACTTATCGTACATCGTATGTCGGTAGTATTCTCCTGGTATGTTATACACTGTCAGGAGTCGTGAGTTGTC
This sequence comes from Lepetodrilus fucensis, assembly GCA_032361325.1. Lineage (NCBI taxonomy): Eukaryota > Metazoa > Mollusca > Gastropoda > Lepetellida > Lepetodrilidae > Lepetodrilus > Lepetodrilus fucensis. The sequence goes on from JAUTBV010136861.1 coordinate 9,243, forward strand.
GCATGCTTGTGTACACCCGCGACGTGACACAAATCCTAACCTGGGCTGTCTTGACTATTACCGACACTCTGGGTTGACAAACATGCAATCAGTGGTGGCCTCGCTAATGTAAGACACTGACAGGACAGCTTACAAACTTGTGAGGAGTTGCTTTCCTTTCAGTGACATTGCAACTGCTACGAGCACCGCTTCCCGAACTCGTGGTTCCTGCAATCGTGGCCCCTGAAATCCTGGTTCCTGCAATCGTGGGTTCCTGCAATCGTGGCTCATGCAATCATTGCTGGCCCCTAATTTCAACGGACTCTCTGACCCAGTTTTCGTAGCAGGCGATAGTACGAGGGAGTCGTACTTTCATTGATTTCTGGATCGCTTTGCTGTGGGAGAGTGTTGATGCTTGACAGTGTATACGGAGCTGAAAATTGGTGCTTGTTGTTATTAGAATTAACTTCTGTACATGGGGATGTTGCCTGATTACCCACTGGTGTTTAGCAATTGAATATTTCCTGGTAAGTCACGCTATTTTCTCATACGTTTAATTTATAACGTGTTAATATGCAGGAATACGATTATTTCCAGACAAATAATATGACATTTTTTCCCGAGGAATTTTAAGTTTGGATTTCAATGATTCCATCAATGCGAGTGTATCTTTCCATGTTATTTTCCTATTGGTTAGTTTTGAAGGTAAACATAACCTGATTTACAGGATTCCTACGAAAGCCAATATGAAATTGGTGGTGTCAACTTTAAATGTCAATATGTCAAATAATCACCAGCGTTTGCATAATTGATTTTACAGTCTATTTTACTGGCATTCATTATGGATGGAGCAAACAAGTCAATATCATGAAACTGAATTTCATTGGCTTCAAAGTGTGTCAATGTTGAACGAAATAGTAATTTTACTTTCCCACCCCACCCAGTAACCTCCCATGTTCTGCCATTGTAGGATCTGTTGTGCTAAGCAGAAAATTGCAACATACAGTACAAGGATTATTACAGTTGGTTGTGACAGTGTTGTCATGTAAACATGCTTCAAAGTCACCGTTTTCAGTTAAAATAACATGTCTCTTTCTTCCCCCTTCCTAACAACCACCATCTCTCTACCGCACACATACACGCACACATGCATGCACACACACACACACACACACACACACACACATACACCACACACACACACACATACACACACATATACACACATACACACACATACACACACACACCACACATACACACACACACACACACACACACATACACACACCTCAACTGATAATAATACTCTTTCACATTCCAATCATTTTAGGCCTGCACAATATTACTATACACCAGCCAACACGTCTTGCATTCATCATTGTACATCGATTTCTATTGGATTACGGAATTTTTCATTGCATCATTTCAATAGCTGCACACTATAAAGCCACAATGAAAGTCTCTCATCGACTTATTAGTTATTAATAAATGTCAATATGGTCAGAGCATTGTCGTGGATTCCTTTCATATACATGGTTACTGATATGATATTTGCTCACTTAAGCCATTGATTTGTACTAGTTTCACATACAGTGTTAACTAGCTTCGGTTTAGGAGTGTTTACTTTTGCAATCAGAATGCATCGCTTCATACAGATGGAAATGCAATTAGTAAGAAATCATTTAATTCTAATAATAAATATTTTTATTTGCAGTTGTGTATTGAATTTCTTTTTAAATTTCATTGTAACTGTTTATTAATTAAATTTAATCTCGGTGACATGTATCTACAGCAATGAGATAATGTTCATAATAGTTCGTGACTGGAGATGCCATAAAGATCTGTACCTGTGTCTAATCCAGCAGGGAGAAGGTTATCTGGACCTGTTTGAAACTCATACACACATTTTAACGATTCTCTCATAGTGTTACTCGCCACTTTTGTCTGTTTAAAATTGAGTTTACCTCATTAGCATTTATTTCCCTCAAAGTTTCGCATTTCCGCACAACCACCTTAACGAACTTATAAACCTGTCTCCCGTAAATATCTCCGAGAATTATTTCAGGCGATAAATAACATTTCACCCTGGATGTATTTTCGATATAAAATATATCAACACCCGTTGATAAAAGTAAGCATCATCGTCCCACGAGCCAGAAAGTGCAGATACGTTTATCAACTGGTGTTGAGATGTATGTCCGATATGCAACGTGACTCAGCGGAGATGCTGCCATGTATATAGCACAGTCACCTGTTGCCTCCATGCGAGATCAACATCCTGCTGTTTAGCATAGAGAACTGTGGCTGCTTCACGTTCTTATTGCATGCATAAGATGGTAGCTGGTGACGCTTTTATAGCTGCTGATATGTATCATGACACAGGGCTACAGAGAGGAGATGAGGTAGGCCTGGCTGACATGGGGAGTGTGGGGTGGGGGGGGGGGGGGGGGGTAAAAGCAAAAA
>JAUTBV010136883.1:0-11684 GCA_032361325.1 Lepetodrilus fucensis
TAATATGGGAACAATGGTTTTTATAAACTGTTTTTTAATTAATGCGCAGTTGGATGAGCTTGCCGCTTATCCTCGTAATAGTCGCCATTATTAGGAGCCTCCCTGTACCCGGAAGTCAGTTTCACAATGAGGCTCCCGCCATTACTTATTATTATTTATCACTTTTCCAAGAATACTTTAATGACAGCTTTCACCTGGCCTGCATTTCATGAAATGATACTAGTAACCCTGAGTACAAATTTGTGCTCAAGCTCAGAATTTACATGACGTTTTATGAACAAAACTCATGAGTTGAGCACAAATTTGTACTCAAGAAAGTTTCGTAACCTCTGGGCCTGTACGTACTGGCCCCAAGGTTACAAAACTTATTGAGTACGATTTCATGCTCACGCTCAGAATTTACATGACGTTATGTGAACGCACAGAATCGTACTCAGAAAAGTTTCATAATCTTGGGGCATGGCCTAAGTCAGTCTACTCCATGATTTTACTATAGCAGAAAATTACGTATAACCTTATTTACAGGTACAACCCTATCTTGATCCACTATATTCTTCTGTATTTTAGGATAAAGGTCTTGCTGGTATTGGAGAAGGAGGGGCGAACACCTGGGAAATTGACGTCCCTCCACAAACAAAGGAAATATCGCAGCCCACGCCTGCATCAGGAGACAGAAGCAAGGGAGACAACTCTCCTCAATGTAAGCATGTAATCTTAGTTAATCTCGCTTCAACATGCATTGACAGTAAACAACAGTTTTTATTCGTTTTCAAATTAGTAATTGGAAAATATTCATTTTTCAATAGGATACCGGTAATAATAATAATGATGATAGCATTTATATAGCATATCATTCACAATTGCAGTGCTCTGTGCGCATGAGATAAAATTAGGTAATTTTGTTTTAGGTATAGATATTGACAGTGATAGCGAAGAAGAAACTACAGTCACACTGACCCAGGATGATCTACAATCAAATAGGTATTCGGGAATTTTTGCATTTCTCAAAAATCGAAATATGTATTAAAATTGTTGACTAAAAACTGTATCTCAGGAAGAAGGTGGAAAAATCAATTAGAAATGATTGCATGCTCAAATGAAGATTTTGTTCGCAAATCCACATATAAAATTTTAGTTTGAGAATGAAATTTTACTTGGAAAGTTACATACCGTAACCTTGGGGTACGATATACTTTTTTTAAACATGCAATACATTATGTAGATTTTATCCGTGTCAATTTGTCTATTTGCAGTACGGCAAAAGCGAAGAAAATGAAAGTGAAAAGTCCAGGGAAAAAGGGGAAGAAGAAAAAATAGAAATATGTTGTTTGTAGATTTGCTGGTAACATTTGTATAGTAATAAATAAATAATCCCTGAGATCACCAATCATTCTGTTTTTTACATTTGAACCTACTCCACCAGGGCACAAGATTACGAAACTTTTCTGAGAACGATTTCATACTCAACTCAGAATTTTGTTCATAAAACGTCATGCGACGTCATAACCCGAGACTTGCGGCATACTCAGGCTATGACGTCACATGGCGGTTTATGAACAAAATTCTGAGTCGAGTATAAATCATTCTCAGAAAGTTTCGTTATCTCGGGGACAGGGCTGCCTTCAGGTTGCAACACATTTCTCTACACTACACCACATTGCAAAGTAGTGGCTGGCTGAACGATTTCATAGGAAAATCGCAGGAAATCGGTTTGGGTGTCTATTACCTTCATGCTTTGCGTTTTACTACACTACAGGCTCAAAAGCCTAATTAAAAAAGCAGTGCTACATAGTACTAGCATTATGTTAGCTGAACGACTACGATAGCACTATGTAGCACGTCATAGAAATAAGTATTGCATCCTGAACACAGCCCAGTTGAATGTAAATCTTTACTTCAGGTGTGTGCAAGCTGCACTACTTTTACTACATGGCCTACTGAAGACATTCAGCCAGCAATACGTATGCCATGTATGAACTATTTTTGCTATGGGTCTATACTGCGTATTTGTAGCCACAGGGACTTGTGGAGCGGAGCCAGTAGATCTAAGTCTGACTTGTCAAAACCAGTCAACAAAACCTTTTTTACAAACGTAATAAAAAAAATCATAAAAAGGGTTGCAACGCAAGATCTACGTCCCTACTCGGGCGGGATTTAATATTTAAATTCTACACATATGATTGGCTGGCATAATGTAATGCATATTCAGTATAGCACTATTATTGTACTTGCGATAAAAATACGAGCCGTAGATGGACAAATAACCCACCCAATCACATGTCTCTAATTCAAATATTAAGTCCCGCCAGAGTAGGGTGGTACCTTATTAAGTTATATGTATTTGATAGCGCGTTGCAACCCTTCTCTCTATCAGTGTATGGAAATATGATGAAATTTAGAATTGGGTTGTTTTTAATAACTGAATGCAAATGTATGCGTTATTAGTCCAACAAATGTACGGATATTTTTTATGATTTTTTTTATTACGTTTGTTAAAAAAAAAATTTGTTTACTGGTTTTGACAAGTCAGACATAGATCTACTGGCTTCGCTCCACAAGTCCCTGTGTTTGTAGCAAGATGGATTGTGTGCAAGCGATACACACGAATGCACCCGTTATCTTAGACTCCCTTTGGCAACATTCCTTTCAGCTGTGCAGTGTTCCAAGTACTCAAAACATAAATTTGTCAATGGAATGTCTCACACACTACGTGGTACTCCCTGGCGAGGTAGTGCAGACCGCACAGGAAAAGTACACGGCAATTCTTTGCCACCATCTTGCTTGTTTCTTTCTCTTTCCGACTCGGTACAACTTGCTGGAGCGACGTCGCCCGTTGGTACGAGAACAGTTTGCTTGTATATCGCCCTCTAGCGTAAACATTTACATTGAAAATGGCTGCATTGTAAATTCAATTGGCTTAAATTCACTGTATTTGAAATAGGGGAATAATGACTCAACTGTTGCTCCGTTACTTTTGCAGAGTTACTTGGACATTCTAATCCACATTTGTAACTGAATTGACATTGAAAAATGTTGCATTTCATAACCATTAGATAGGCAACATCCTCAGACATCAATATACTACTGTAGTACCCTGGGACGATTTCTAATACAACTGAACTGTTGGCTTCAAAGTTGAGAAACATACAATCCGTTCCAGGTTTCACCAGGTTTCATCAGGGATGTGTTCAGGTTAAGAGATTAAGAAATTTTAGCACAATTTCATGCTTAAGCTCAAATTTTATATACCGGTATGGGGATTTGTGAACAACTTTGAGCAGAGCAAGAAATCGTACTAAAAAAAAGTTCATAATCTAGGGTCCTGGCCAGTGATCATGATTACGCAACTTTTCCAAGTACAAATTCATGCTCAAGTTTTGTTCGTAAATCCCCATAGAGTATGGAACTGTACTCAGTTTCATAACCTCCGGACTAGTATACGCGAGGTATCCAGTGAGCTAGCATCACCAGCTGGTGGAATTACAATCTAGTTGCTAAATTATTTTAAAACGTGGCAACAAATAATGAGAAATGCAGTAAGCGAACTTAACCCTTGTCCTGTTGAATTAGTTGGACGCCTCTTTTTGGCATTTCCAGTAGTCTACAACATTCATATTCACATTTCCACAAGATTGCTGAAATACCACAATCAAAAATGGCATTATCCCAAACCAACGCTTGCTACTTGCAAGCCACACACAGATTAGGAAGCAAAGTGTATAGTTGTACTCTGTACACTTTATTCAGTTGATATACAAAATCTTACATAAAATAAGATTCCCCTAAAATAATATCCACTAAAATGTACAAACAAATCGTAGTTGACAATACTGTACATATGCATAATGCACCAGAGATGGGCGAATTTCAGAATAGCACTAGATGAGACAGACAGATTGAAAGAAAAGATGTGAAAATGGAGGGAAGACGGTCAAAAGATATTTTTGGTATTTTCCATATTTTCAAATAGTGACAGTGTAAGATAAAGAAAAAGAAATGAAATTGAGGAATGTTTCTTTCTTTATTCAGAAAAAGTCTGGGAGGGATGGGATGAAGTTTGAATGAATATCGTCAGGAAAAGTCAAATTTGCTGAAAAGTCGTGATTGATGGTTGCGTGCAGTCAAATCATGTGTATAAAAAAGTTCGGGTTAAAAGCACTTAAAAATCTCATAAAAAAGAAAGATTTCCAGGCATGTTAAGAATACGTGCAAATTAAAATCTACTTTGTCAGCGTCCATCTCGTATGGCAACCTTCACCTGATTTCCATTCATGCAAACACAAGGGAGTAATAACAAATGTGTGCATGCCTATGATACAGCGTTAGATAAAAAATACTATTTCAACAACGTTCACAATAAAAGTCTGGTCTTTCATTCGTACACCATCCACGCGCAAGCACGCACGCACACATGCGTCCATTCAAATCTTTCACACGCACTCTTCTGCTCACTCAGTTACACTAAATGCATCACTGCCGATGCAAGTCGCATCCCAATGAATGCATTATTGCACATACATGTACAAGCATGACACAGGTTGGAACTAAAACTGTTAAATACGAGGATATACACAACTTGGGGGGCCTGGGTCGGCGGCGTCATGGTTTTGTTCGGGGCCATCGACGTGTGCTGCACTCTCTGTAGTAGTGTTCGTGGCTGGATTTGTATTCTGTGGCCTGTGAAAGCTCGGAGGTAATCCTGAGGTCTGCTCAAGACACTATTGACAGCGTCTCAGGTGGGCTGAGCAGAGATACTTGGCTGTACCTGGGAAGAGAGAAAAAATAGAAATACATTCAGTACTTTAAAACAGTTCGTGAAATTATCTAGGTAAATGCAGTTAAACTGGTGCCTGTTGCATGACGCTCTTGTAGTGCTACAATAGTTGTAACTGGGCTCCCGGCACAATAGAAAGTGTTGGGCTCCCGACACAATAGAAAGCGTTAACATTACAATAGTTGTAGCCTACAAGAGCGTCCTGCAACGGTCTGTACTTGTAACATTTCTTTCTTTGATAGGCAGGGAAAGTTAAATGTATTAACGAGAACTAAACTTTTTATAAAACTAAAACACTGACCGCAAGCTTACAAAACGTTGGATCTTAGGATCAACTGTAAGGTTTTGTTCACAAATCCCCATGGAGAACAAGACTGCCCCTTATTATTATTATTATTATGAGTTTCTAGCACCGTTACATACTTTGGCGTCCTGTATTTCTCGTGGATAGCTTGCTGTGGATGACTGGACGCTTGGCAGAATGTCTTGTACAGGTGTTTCAAGGTCTCTGAAAGCTGGCTCAGAGAGTATCCAGTATGGCTTTCAACTGAAGACGGCTGGATAGGGAAACAAAACAAAATTAGCATTTGTTTCAATTTTACTTAAAACCTGGCCCGAAATCATGGAACTATTCAGCAACTATTTCATGCTCTTCAAATTTTGTTCACATATCCTCATAAAATTTGAGCGAGTATTAAATTGTGCCGAAAGTTTCATAGTATCGGTAGCCAGCATCAACTTTGTCAAACAATTTCAGTTACTGCAGCAGTATTTTAAACTTGAAAACCAAATATAATGAAGATAGATTCCAACTCAGTAGTTTTGGCAACACTGCAATAATGAAACATTCAATAAATAAAGGCAAATAAAGAATTGAATAACAAAAATAATCAAATTTATCGACGATATCAGATGCAAACACCCCTTTTGCGAAACATGTATCCTGTAAATATAATACATCACGCCTAGAATAAAATTACAAAATTAAACGAAATGGATGAATTATTGTTTTATGTCACAGCAGGAATCTCACCCATAAATTAAACGAGTGAGGGTTACAACCTACCCAAGATTCGTTGCCCAGTGTGTAGTTTGCCAAACACAAAGCTGTTGCAGCCAAAAGACTTGGCGTGTATTTCAAGTATGGGTCGCATTCAACCAATGTCAGCTCAGCCAAGTACTGCAATAAGAAACGGTCGAGATTGCTTAACACTGAACAATGTACAAAATCTTCAGAGATTTGCATCTTATTAGATTATATGCACAATAAAATAATTTAATTCTGATATCAGCATAAAAGTAGTGTTTGCAAACCCAAATCCACGTCTAAATAAATTGACCCCTGGACAAATTAGTTTGGGCTTCAGCAGGAAAAATTTGCCATGTCTGAATATTAGATTACACTAGACAGGTTTTTTTAACAATTAAAAACAAAAACAAAGTTTAAGTTAACAAGTTACATTAGCAAATGAGCTATTGTTGTTTTGACGTCACAATGGGAATGGTTCAGCCATACATGACGAGTTCCTGTTTGAACACGCATCAACCACAACATAAAGTCAACTTTTCAACGTTTCTTCAAGTCGTGGCTTTGGTAAATTCATACCATAGTTAAGTGTTCCGTCTTGGAATCGGAATTGCTACTCTTCAAGAATCTATCACAGAACCAGTTTGTTGTAGGGACGGCAACATCAAAGGAGAGAACTTTTAGGACGAGGTGCTCCATTCGCAACACCTGCAAAATTAAAACATTAAATTAAGTGTTTCAATAATAAAGAATACAAATTCATGCTCTCAAATATTACCAAACATTTGGTTATGATGAATGGTAATAATTTAGCATTTTAACCATTGTCAAAACGGTGATAGAAACTAACTTTAAAACTTACTAGCCCGAATAGTGATATAAATAACAAATGTTATGAATTTCTTTAGGATACCTTTAGCATTGCAAGAAATGGCCCGAGCTAGAGGACTAGTGTTAATTTTGATCCGTCAAAGGAAACCAATGGTGTTTTTCAAAGCAACTTTCTAGATGCTTTCACTTGTATCACAGCTTGTCTTTTTAGAACAGTAGGAAACCTGTAGCGCAGAATGTTGTTTACTGCGAGCACTAGCAGACATGCAGAGTCAGACCTAGGTTGAGAAACTACAGTAGACAATCGCATACAACGGACTGAATCTGAAGTCCCAGGTCCAACACTACGTGTGGCATGTGTACAACAGACTTTGCATATAACGGACAGAAATAGCCGGTCCCAACGAGTCCGTTATATGCAAGGTCTACTGTACTTACAAACCCACCAACTCCTATGGGCACTCAAGATTCCCTCAAGATACAAGATTAGGATTAATCTAGCAGGGAAAGGGTTTTGCCAGGTTCATGCCCGTCCTCTAAAATAAAGTTGTAACTGCGTATAGCACCAACCAATTTACCTGTTGAGCTGTGTATGTATCGTCAGTGATGTAGACAAACTCAGCAACATCTGGTGGGTAGATCTCCTCGTATTTCCTGAAAATTAAAATAAAACAATGAAACTATATACTATTTTTGATAACTGATAAGTGATGTGTATGGCACAAACAAATATAACAAAATCATACATGCAACAAATTCATCACTTTCAAGTGATTACGAGTTTGAACATCGCTACAGGCATCTCATTTGCAACAATTCAAAAGTATAAACATAGCGCCTTAAAATTGTAGCTTGGGTATACTTCACATGGTGTAAGAAGGTAAAACGAGTGCACATTGATCGGGGTAATTATTAGTACAACATAGCGCTACGAGCAAGCTTGAGCATGGCGTAAATTGTTTCACATCACAATGTGCCATTTCAAGCCTGGATGTGGTGCAAAATAAATTCTGCATTATTAATAATCGTGTTTACCAGTTAAAAGTGAGTCAGCAATGACGATTTCAAGGGAATTTATACTGACCCTGCCAAGAACATGCTGGCAGCTCCAACCAACTGCAGCTTGCCCCGGTTGACGGACATCTGCGAGAGGAACCGGTCGATGTAGTTGACCGCCAGAAAGAGGGTCTCGCGGTGAAGCTTGTACTCCTCCCCGACCTCCACCAACCAGTCCACCAGGATACTGCGCATGGAGTTTGTGATGTCTGGCTGCTTCTTCATGTAGCCAGGCTTGGGTCGGTTTCGGAGCTGAGGAGAAAAATGGAAATTTTATTAAAATGAAAATATATTTATTGTCATCAAGCTCAGAGATTAGGAAACTTTCTGAGTACAAGTTTATGCTTGAGCTCAAGAATTTGTATGGGGATTTGTGAACAAACTGCACGAAATTGTTCGTAATTGCAGGGCCAGTAGCCATGCACCTTTCCTTATTTTTAGGGAGGGATTGTATTGCTTTACGTTGCTGCAGATATTCCACACATGTGCAACTTGCAATTTAGATTAGACCGACACTGCTCCGCATGCATCTCCAGTTGCTTCCAGCGTGGCGAGGGTTAAAATTTAATTGGGATGAATAGCACCCAGTGATCCGTTCCATGGAACGATCGTTAATTTCGTATTGTACGTTAACATGGAAATTCTAGAGAGTTACAACTCTTGTACAGCTACAAGCTTTATGGGGAACAAGACCATGTACAAGGAAGATGATTACACAAAAAATAATCTTGAAAAATAATCTGTAAAGTTGAGATGCACAACATTTTGCCCCTTGAAAAGTGTCATTACACCCCTATTCGGCCCAGCCCATGCATCTTTCATCTCAGATTTGTTTTCCATCATTGTTTTCGCTCCCGAAATCTAAATAAAACGCATCATCCTTGCGATGACAAATGCTCATACCTCAGCCTCCCTCAAGTAGTTGTAAATATCTTCAGCATACTCTGGAACAGTCAGTATTATAGCTTCTCTGTCTAGCGGTTTCTGAAGACGATATTCATCCAGCGACGTGTCTAGAATCATGGGTGAATCTGAAACAATTACAGCACAATTAGCATGTGACATGTAAAACAATCTTCAAAACACAAGGAAAATTTCTCAAATATCGGCTCATGTTGGTGAGCAAGTTTAGTGATAGTTCAACTAGTTAAACGTTGTCTTTTGATGGGAGAACATAGCCTGACGTTTAACTGTTGAACACCAATTTCATAGGAGCAGATTTCAACTCATAGTTCAAGTCGGAAGGAAATGGTAGTTAAAATTGGAAAATATGGAACGACACGTCACAAACCTGTTATGGTATTAGCAGGTCATCTTTCTGTTGAAATGCACATTAAATCTGATAACATGTCGAATATTAACTACACCCAACTAATTTATCAATCCATTATCAATCCACAAACTGAATCTAGCAACATTTTCTGTACCAGGTAACGAACCCTTCAGGTTAATGTGAAACCCATCTCGGAATAGGAAACAAACACTGCTTTTATCCCCACAGGAATTTGCAATGCATATCGCTTTATACTTCACATATTGCAATATAATGTGGTATACTGGCAAATTTGCTAAAGAAAAACTACAGTGCTACCACATTGAAGACAGGATAGCAACAATTTTGGCAGATGTTTCGGCCCTATTCATTGTGCCCCCCCCCCCACCCCCATCTGTAGCTTTCTGCTGCATCTATTTTTACAAATATCTACCGAGCAATAGAAATATTATTTTTCCTAGTTTGTAAATTCAGTCCTTTATAATGCACCATTCAGTATTAGTATGCATCCATTATTTTACCAATTTCTTCAACATGAATATCTTCTCGCAATGATGTAAGGGCTGCAGAGACTTGTGGCAAACTGGTCAGAGCATCGGTCAACTTTATCTCGGATGAATTGGCATCCTGACAGTCCACAGACACTGGCTCCAATGAGGCTATAGAATGTTCATCCTCATCAACAAAAATGGAAAATCCCTGTGGTCCATCAAAGGGCTTCTGGCGTGAACAAGCATTTTCATCTTGACCTGCACAGCTTCCCTGCAAAATCGAAAAATATATTTACTAACCAAGATTATAAATACATATCTATGCGCAAAATTATTAGGGAGAGATGATCGTCTCAAGAACTGCACGTTTACCTTGGACAGTAGAAAGAAAAGGAACAGCTGATCACATGATCGAAACTTTACATTCGCAACTTCCGGCGGCACATTTTGCAATTTTTAACCGTTAATTCGACTTCATTTTGACTGGAAAACTCCATTACTACATCGTATGCAATACTCGGATAATACTAGCCCATGTAATTACATAACGCAACCTTCTCAGAGAGGGTAGCTTACTAAACGTGGTCAAATTTCAAATCCCCATTGTTCACGTTGCATCTGGCTTCAGAAAAGAAAGCTTCAATTTAAAATTAACGTCATACCTTTGCTGCACGAGATGGTTGCACTCGTATTTGATTTGTAATTGTTCCGAGGGCCGTTCGTTTTGATACAGCTTGGTTTGTTGGTTTCGCAGAAACTCCTTTTGTCTTCCTGCCTGCAGCATTCTCGTCTCCAAAATTTCTCTGATGCAGAAGAGACATTGTTGAAAGTTCAGCTTCAACCTGCCTCTTATGAATGAAATGAAACTCGTTTGGAGAATATATTACTCAGTTAGGCAATATGCACCTGCCTCACACAAAATCACCCCAGTGTAACAGAAGTAAGCAGGTCTCAGAGCATACCAACTTCAAACAGGGATAAGCGTTTGAAACTCTTGTCAGGTCAGGTCATCCGTGTTGTGTGTCTACCCGTTGAATTCCCCGCTGGAGCTTGAACCGGCCAATAAAAGGCCGCGGAGAGCATCACGTGATAAACAATTTCTAAACGAGGCGAGATGCACAGCTGTAATTTTTTAAACAAATGTTTCTTTGTGAAAGTTTCTATCTTGTCTTATTTATCATCAAGCATATTATCTAAAGAACACGAATTAAACTACTTTGTTTAAATAAACATTGTTATTCGATAATTACATATCGACTTTCATAAATGACTGCGTGTTCGTTTAATTTATTATTTTAACCCTCTCCATGCTGGAGGCAACCGGAGATACCCTAAAGAGCTGTGCCCGTGTCTAACTTAGCAGGATGAGAGTTAAAAGGCGCTTTTTTAAAACGCTCATCATTTCCATTTAAACGCATGTAGGCATATGTTATCCTCATTTCCATAATGCATTTAAACACACAAATACGCGCAGCTAGACTTAATATTTAAATTATACAGTAATGCATGCGCCTTCTGTGCACGGACGCGTAAGGTAGGCATATAGCCTATAATATATGTCGGAATAGATTAATATTAGGGGTGATTAATTGAGGCCAATTCTACTATTGCAATAATATTGCGATAGTTGAAAATACTATTGCGATAGTAATAGTTGTGCTACTATTGCGATAGCCTACTATTGCGATAGTTTATTTTAACAATTAAGTATTTTAAAGATGGCTAATTATTTGTAATATAGTGGCTAATTTACATATAACTGATATTTAATTAATAAAATGCAAGACAATAGTGCGTTGTTATCATTTCATTTAATCCCCAAACCAAAATCTTGTTAAATAAACAAAAGGAAAATAATACCGTATTGAAATGCTCGAGGGTTTTCAACTAAGTTGATCTTAGTCTTTAAAAATAGTACACTATCGTAACTATCGATAGTTGATAGTATCGAAATAGTCGATAGTTCAAATTACTCTCGATGTATTGCTATCTGACCACTCACTATCGTAGCCTATGTGAAGAAGACGGTCCGAAAACTGTAGATTATTTTGGCACGTGATGCGCGATCGAGGCCGTTTCGATCGCCTAGTATGCGGTGCTCCAACTATATATCAAAACATGCTAGATATTGTGCGATCGGTCGGCGAGACTAAAAATCGGGCCTCAAAGTGTCACATTCCAACTCTATGTATGTTAAATAAGGTAGCGAGATGAGGGTTAATATATAGAATT